>PVKU01010053.1:0-55839 GCA_004027475.1 Anoura caudifer | reverse complement strand
TAGTTTTCTTAGAAAATTCCATACTGCTTTCCATAGTGGCTGTACCAGTCTGCAGTCCCACCAACAGTGTACTAGGGTCCCCTTTTCTCCACAACCTCTCCAACACTTGCTGTTTGTTGCTTTGTTTATGATGGCCATTCTGACTGGTGTGAGGTGGTATCTCATTGTGGTTTTAATTTGCATCTCTCTGATAGCTAGCAATATTGAGCATCTTTTCATGTGTTTCTGGATCTTCTGTATGTCCTCCTTGGAGAAGTGTCTGTTCAAGTCCTTTGCCCATTTTGGTCCTATCTTTTAATAAAGCAATTGTATTTCTAGAAATGTTCCCTTCAGAAACAGGTGGGCAAAGCATACACAACAACATTTTTTAATTCAGCCAATAGTATTAATTGAATGCCAACTATTTCAGACACTGGGGTAGACAATGGAGTTATAGATACGAGTAGATGTAGGATCTCTGCTGTCATGGAACTGACTATATTTGTTATTGGTTTAAAAAAAAAAAGGCCCTGGCTGGTGTGGCTCAGTGGATTGAGTGCCAACCTGCAAGCCAAAGAGTGGCCAGTTCAATTCCCAGTCAGGGCACATGCCTGGGTTTTGGACCAGGTCCCCAGTAGGGGACACTCAACAGGCAACCACACATTGATGTTTCTCTCCCTCTCTTTCTTCCTCCCTTCCCCTCTCCAAAAATAAGTAAATCATTAAAAAAAAAAAAAAAAAAAAAACAAGAAACAACTAAGGGAAGAGATATGTTCTCTTGTAGGAGGCAAATACGGGGAGAAGTGAGCTTGGGAAGGACTGATGACAAACAAGAAAGTCCTGGCAGCATTTACATCCCTGGTGATGCCTGTTTCCATCAGCCCACTTGCCCTTTCCGAGGTTTGTTACGTGAGTTATAGATTACCCTTTTTGCCCAGGCTCATTAAGAGTTGGGCTTCAGAACCCAAGTGTTCATCGATGAATGAGTGCATAAGCAAAATGTGATATATGAGGTCTCTCCAGAAAGCATCCAGCCATGTAATATGAAAAACAGAGACATTTATTGAAGAAGATATAAGATACAAGAAACATTGTACATAGATTGTACATAGAATAATGACAACTGAGTCCCCTTCAAAGTAGGTGCCTTGGGACCTCACACAGTTCTCCCAATCACCATTAGCTACCCTGTTGTATTTTCCTGAATCTCACTGACCATCTAAAATCTCTCCCCTTTCAAAGGTGATTTTTAATTTTGGGAAAAGCCAGCAGTCAGAGGGTGCCAAATCCGGGCTATAGGAAGCTGAGTCACCTGGGTGATTTGATGTTTCACCAAAAACACTCTGCACAGGTTGTGATGCATGAGCGAGCGCGTTGTTGTGATGAAGCTGCCAATCATCAGTTGCCCATAGCTGTGGCCTTCTGAATCATCCAAATAGTTTCCAGGGAGGAATGTTCAAGCTTAATGCAAAATTTGACATTGCTTTACTTGCTCGGTCATTTTGAATGTGACGGCCACACAGTACACATGCTCACTCAAAGTCATGCGTTTACCACCCCCACTCACTAATACAGCAAAGTCGTCATTATTCATGCAGGCGCATTCCAGCGAACTCTCCTTGGCTGCCAAGTTACATCAATGTCGCACAAACCGTTCTCATTGTATTAACAATGGCTGGAGTTTTTCCAGACAGACCTTGCATACATACAATGCTTTGTTGCTCAGCCTTAAAAGAGGAAGGAAATTCTGACACCTACAACATGGATGAATCTTCGAGGACATGATGCTAAGTGAAATAAGTTACAAAAGGCCATATTCTACATTATTCCACATATATGAGGTACCCAGACTAGTAGTCACACAGTGACAGAAAATAGAACAGTGTGTTCCGGGGTGTGAGGGAAAGCTGTCATGTCTCTAGGACTCCCTAATCTGAGGCAGCCTCTCTCCCATTCTTTTTTTTCATGCTTTCACTTGATAAATCAACTAAGTCAGGTGGGTTTTTTGTTTGTTTTTTTTTTTTTTTTTTGCTTGAGAAAGAAGAAGAGGAGGAGGAGGAAGAAGGAGAAACACAGGTTTGCTGTCCCACTTATTTATGCATTCGTTGGTTGCTTCTTGTATGTGCCCCGACCAGGGATTGAACCCTACAACTTTGGTGTGTGGGGACAACGCTCTAACCAACCAAGTTACCTGGCCAGGGTTGAGTCAGTTGTTTCTGAAAAATGTCATATGTTCTGGGTTTGTCTGTTTCTCCCCTGTGATGACATTTAACTTATCCCTCTATCACCTATATTTCCTGTAAATGAAAGTTAGCCTGCTGGTGTGGTTCAGTGGATTGAGCATTGGCCTGCAAACTGAAAGGCTGCATGTTTGATTCCCGGGGCACACACCTGGGTTGCTGGCTGGGTCCCCAGTTGGGGGTGTGCCAGAGGCAACTAGTCAATGCTTCTCTCACACTGATGTTTCTCTCCCTTTTTTTCTCCCTCCCTTCCTCTCTCTCTCAAAATGAATAAACAAAATCTTTTTAAAAAGTTAGCTCTCAAGGCCTGGTTAAATCCAGTTTCAAGTTTTTTGAGGTCGGTGCTGTGAACATCACGCAGCACCATTTCTGGAGGCCAATGATGTCAGGTTGTCCTGCTTTTCTCCAAGGGATTAATGGGTTTAGGTGGCCTCAGCCCGATCCCTCCATGGGAGTTTCCTACCAGCATTTCATCTCATGCTTTTATCCATTGATGACCATTGACAGCATCAATTGTTTCACCAGGGATTGCAAAATGCTGAGCTCCAAATTTTATCATTCCTTCCACATTTATTAGCTGGAATGCAAAAGACTGAGTTTCTAGTTTTATTATTTCTCCCACATTTATTAACAGGAAGTATGCTATAGAGTAGAACTTTCCCTCACCAACTAGGGATATTTGGTTATCCCAAAACACAGTTCATATAGGAAAGGCAAGAGAAGAGAGGGCAGCAACCCTCCCTGGTGTCACTCGCTGAGGTATCCTGAGGGCTGGAATATTGTCCGGAAAATGGAGTCCATTCAATAAACATTTTTAAAATCCAACTGAAAGCTATATATTGGAATACTGTGTAACTCTTTGAAAAGGATAAAGCAAATATGTATCTATCTGTGTTGACATGGCATAATACTTATACTGTTGAGTGTAAAAGGTCACAGAACAATAAATAATACTATTTGTGAACTTTTATAAAAAATGTATATTTTGAATGTATCAAAAATAGGATAGAATAGAGGGCTAATTAGTTTTGAAAAGAAGCAATGGCCCTGGTGGGGTAGCACAGTTGGTTACAGCATCATCTCCATACACCAAGGCCGCTGTTCCATCCCCAGTCAGGGCACATACAGGAATACACCAATGAATGCATAAATACAGGAATAGACCAATGAATGCATAAATAAGCGGAACAACAAATCAGTCTCTCTCTCTCTCTCTCTCTCTCAAATCAATTTAAAAAAGAAAAAAGAAACAATAGCCTCAGCCACTGTGGTTCAGTTGGTTGGGCGGAGTCCTGCAAAGCAAAAGGTCGCTGGTTAGATTCTGGTCAGGGCACATTACCTGGGTTGCGGTTCTTCCACCGACGGGGTGAGCACCAGGGATGGCCTATCAATGTTTCCCTCACACATTGATGTTTCTCTCCCTCTCTTTATCCCTCCTTCCCTTCTCTCTAAAAATAAAATAATATATATATTATTTGTTTATTTAAAAATACATTTTTAAAAGCACCAGATGCAGCTCTGGCTGGTGTGGCTAGCAGATTGAGCACCAGCCTGTGAGCTGAAAGGTTGCAGGTTCCATTCCCAGTCAGGGCACACGCCTGGGTTGCGGCCAGGTCCTCAGTTGGGAGCCTGTGAGAGGCAACTGATCTCTCTCCCTCTCTTTCTTCCTCCCTTCTCCTTTCTCTAAAAATAAATAAAATCTTTAAATAAATAAATAAAAGCATCAGCCGCATATCTCAGACAACTATTTAAATGTAAATAACCAGCATTACAACCCTTTCTCTTACCACTTTGTAAGTTGTGGGTTTTATATTTAAGCATATATTTTTCTTTCCTTTTTTTCTTTTTAAAAAAAGATTTTTATTTTGCGGGAGGATAACCAGCCAACTGAGCCACATCATCGGTCAGGGCATATTATTTTTCTTAATGATATATTAACGTATTTTCACAATATATTATAGATACTACCTTTTTTTCCATAACCTACGGTGGGTCAGGAGGAGGGAGCCATAACTTAGGCAGATGGTGAAGGGGCAGGGGGCGGTGAGAAGGGACCTATCAACCCAGGTTGCCCATTTGTCCCGGATCTGGCCCTCTCCACCAAGGCAGCCCTCTGCTCTAAAGCTCCAAGCCCCTTCTGCTCACCCCTTCAGGGCTACCCCTACCACAGAGGCTCTTCCCGGTCTTGTTTTTGGATCGGTGCGGTCACACGCTCACCTGGGGTCAGAGCCCTTTCTGACCACTGAGGTTGGGGAGGGTCACAGGCCTACAGGCCATTGGCTGGGACCCCACCTCCCTCGGCCCTCGGGTCACAGTTCCACACGCAGGGATCACAGCCCCCTCCCTCGGAGGGAGGTTCACCGACCACAGGCATGGGTCCCAGTTTGACACGCGATATAGGCACAGGCCTCTGGGCCGGAGGCGCCCTTCCAGGGCCGGGGCCTTAGTTCCCCGCCCAGGGAGCCCTGGTCCCTCCCCCGAGACCCGAGGCCCCGCCTCCGGACCCATGCAGAGGGCCCCGGGATCCCCGGGGTCCCAGGCGGAGTACCCCGGCGTCAGGCTGGAGGTCTCGGCGCCCGAGAGGCCTGTGCCGACTGCGTCGCCTCCGCAGGAGGCCTCGGATGACTCGCGGCCCGCGTCCTCGTCGTCCTCCTGGCACTCGGAGCGGCCGCCGAGCACGAGCGCAGCGGGGGACGGGTCGCTGCTGAGCCGGGCCGCGTGGGGCGGGATGGCGTCCGGCACGTTACTGGAGGCCGGCCTGGCTCGGGTGCTCTTCTACCCGACGCTGCTATACACGCTGTTCCGCGGGAAGGTGCCGGGCCCGGCGCACCGCGACTGGTACCACCGCATCGACCGCACGGTGCTGCTGGGCGCGCTGCCGCTGCGGAGCATGACGCGCGGGGTGAGCCGGGCCGGGAGGCCGGGCCGTGTCGAGCCTGGGAGCCGGGCGAGCGCCGCCCCGGCCTCGGCCACCGGTTCTGAGCCCCCTCTTTACCTCGGCAGCTGGTAGAGGAAGAGAACGTGCGCGGGGTGATCACCATGAACGAGGAGTATGAAACCAGATTCCTGTGCAACTCCGCCAAGGTGAGGGGCCTGGGCGGGCGACTGGGGGCTGCGGCCGGCCAGGAGCGCCGGAGGAAGCTGGGGGAGGGGCGCTGCAGGTGACCGTGACCCGGATCCTGCTGCCCAGGCTTTTTTTTGCCTCCTCAGGAGGAGGGTTCAGTACTCGAAGCTTAAATGGCTGCGGCTGCAGGTAGAAACTAATTGTGAAACAGAAACTGTTGTGAAAGGCGTTTAAAAGTAGAGTTGACAAAATGATTACGGCTTTGTGCACAAATGTCTTAATTTCGGTAACTAAGAATCAGTAAGTAATTTGAAAGGCAACTTTTCTTTGGCTTGCTGATTTCATTCATTCAACACTGACTGAGCACTAAGTATGGATCAGTCGCTGCCCTAGGCATTGAAGATGAAGGCCCTATGAACTCATAAGAAAAGCTACCCTTGCCCTTCTCCCCCAGAGTAAGTTTATCATAGAACGACCCATTGAAAAACTGCATCGGGTTCATTTGGCTCTTGATTTGAGGGAATTTTTATTCACGTTAGAGATTCAGTGGAATTCCAAAATACTGTCATAATAAAGTTCAGCCCTAAAACATAATTTTCATTAAATGTGAATGCCTGTTTGTGCAACTCTCCTAAAAATGGTTATTGGACATTGCTCTATCTACAGATAAAGACATTGCCCTATCTTACAGTGTTGGACATCTACTAGCCTTCTTAATAACTGTGTTAACATGGTGAAGCAGCTGTAATTTCAACCCGTGGATATTTTGAAACCTTAACAATATTTATGACTCATTTAAAATATTTTGATTAGTGATGGCATACATTTTTAAGGAATGGAGAACAGTTCCTTGGATTTCCCAAAGTACTTTGCCACAAAGCCTCAGAAGCTGTAGCCAGACCGGTAAATATTCCTTAGTGTGGTCAGTCCTGTGGAGCAAGAGCAGTCGCAAAAAAGTGCTTGTTGTCTTGCATGTGTGGCATTTGACATTTGTGCGACTTCGCTGTACTGTCCTGTTAGCCTAGAAATTTCCAAGGCAGACAGTGGTTCTCACATTGGAGTATGTCTAAGGATCTGGCAGTCCTGTTACGTCAGATTCCTAGGTACAAGCCCCAGACATTCTGACTCAAAACTTTAGGGTAGATCCTAGGAATCTGAATATTTAGGAAGCTCACTGGGTGTTTCTTGTGTCATTGAAGCATAAGCCACAGGCTGCAAAACTGCTGTTTGTTAATTTCATCAGCACTATTCACCTTCATTCAGAGTCCTCAAGTCTCTGGTTCTAGCTGTAGAGATTAATAATATCCGGAGCCTATCTGAAGTCTTAAAGTAAAAAAAAAAAGTTCCTCTGTTTGCCAGAGACCTTTTATCGCCTATTTCTGATTCTTTTTTTCTTCGCAAATTGATAATATGCCATAGCAAAGGTAGGTGCATTGTTTTAATTTTAAAATAACTCTTTTCTACCATGTACCCTCTCAAGAAAAAAGTGGTAAAAACAAGACTTATGCGAAGACAAATAGAAAGCTCTTGCAAAATACAGTAGCCTGACCCCACGGCTAGATCACTGAACAGGTACCAAGATTATGCAAAAATGTAGCTGTACAACTTTTGTAGATGAGTTTTTTACAGCTAAAAATGCAAATACCCAGAGGGCACTTTAGGAACATTTTAAATCTTGGACATAATTCTAACTCAGCAGCATAGCTATTGTTTGATGAAAGACTAACCATCTAGGTCAGCTATTTAAAAAATATTTCTCAAACACACACACAAAAAGAAAATAAAATATATTTCTATAAAGTTTCTTGTTTAGAAAACAGTAAACGGTACATTTGCATTGAAGTAAACCCTGAGGCTTCCCTGTTGCTCTGCTGCCTTTTGGGAGCCCATCTTCCTACTACTAACACCTGGCTTTCTCACTCTGTTTATGCTGGTGGACCTGCCTTCAGGAGTGGAGGAAAGTAGGAGTTGAGCAGCTGCGACTCAGCACAATAGACATGACTGGAATCCCAACTTTGGCTAACCTCCAGAAAGGAGTTCAGTTTGCTCTCAAGTACCAGTCGCTGGGCCAGAGTGTCTACGTGCATTGTAAGGCTGGGCGCTCCAGAAGTGCCACTATGGTGGCAGCGTATCTGATTCAGGTAGGAAAGGTCTTCCTGCACGGGTCCCACTTACAGTGGATTTCCAGAACTTTGGTAGCATAGTCTACAGATGGGTCTAGCTGGAAAGAGCCATGTCCTAGATTTCAGGCTCTTGGAAGGTGGGAAGCACCTGAGCTTTGCAGGTAGGGTGATCTGTGGTTTTGCCACCTGCCAACTCTGTGACTTTAGGCCAAAGTGGCTTCTTCCTCCGATGCTGTTTCCTCACGTTAAGAGTTAAAAAGGATCTTACCACCAGCTAAAGGCTAGAAACACTTGTTATGAATAGCATGTCAGGAAGTCTAGTACTGTAAATAGTGCTGATCACTTACAGCTCTATAGTACTCAGACTTCTTAAAGTATTTCAGAATATGGTTCTGGACATTAGTTTCTAGAAATGGAGGATCCAGTGGAATTTGGCCTATCAATTTGTAATGATCAGGTGGCATACTTTTAAAAAATATTTAGAAGCCAACAACTCTTATGGCTCCCTGTTACATATTTGTTACCTGTTACCTGTCTGGCTCATTTTTGTTACCTGTCTGGCCCCTGCAGAGCAGTTATTAAGTCACATGGATAGTTTAAGGAAAAGGAAATGTAGAGATGACCAGCCTGGCTTTGGCTGTGTTGCTGTGCACTGACCATCGTACGACTTCGCGATACTAAAGCTTTGGTCATTAGGACCGCTGGCTGGAAACAGGGGCTCCAGAGGATATTTTGGGCTGAGTGAGAATTGAACCAGCAGACTAGAAATCCCTATTTTCTTGGTTCTGTTGTGTTCTAAACCAGCAACTTTCCTTAGGACACAAAGATAACTCTCCCAACCAGATTTTGAAAGTGCTGTTTCTCTAGCCATGGGAACGAGTTGCCTAAAAACATCTTTCCAGGAAACTTGTACCCAGGGGACCAGCTCAGGAAGGATGCCTCGTGGGCCTAGGCAGGTTTGAATTTAGGATCTAAGCTTCACCTTTTCAACCTTTTGCCAGGATTTGGCAGAGCAAGACTCAGGCCAAAAGTCTGACTTGTCCCCCCCCCAGCCTGTTGCATAGTAATTTGGGACTGGCTCACGGGTGGCGCTTAAGCGCTCTCCCATTTACGATGTGTGGAACATGGTTTTAAGCTCCCCCCTCCCAGTGGAGGTTTTTTGTTTGTTTGTTTTTTAAATGAAATTCTGGAAGTCTGTTAGCACCTGTCATCAGGTCAAGGACACCATGCACCAGCTTCTTCCTTCACTGATTTCTCAACCCTGTGCTACAGGTGTACAACTGGAGCCCGGAGGAGGCGGTAGGGGCCATCACCAAGATCCGGTCACACATCCACATCAGATCCGGCCAGCTGGAAATCCTCAAAGAGTTCCACAAGGAGATCACAGCGAGGGCAGCAAAGGATGAGATGCATCCTACATCACAGACATGAAGTGTGTGGACTAGAAAGAGCTGAAGACAACCCTGCTGGCAATAGGATGAAAAAGTTTAACGGGACCCATGGGGCTTAAGCCCAGGCAGTGTAATAGAAGTGTGCTGAATAATGGGTAATTTTGCTCCCTTTGTCCTGTTTCATTTTCCTGAACACGGGTTCCAGTGTTCCGTCGTATGGGTGGAAAGATTGAGCATGGCTTCTATTCACAGGGCTTGGGGATACAGGGTAGGGAAGGGGGTATCTTAGTTTTGGGAACAGGGTCAAAGAAACCGATCATGCACCTCATGTTGTTATCTAACAGTATTAGGACCACAACCCAAAGGCATTTACCACTAGGAAAAGTGGGGAAGCACTCAGCTCTGGCCAGACTCCCCATTCACCGGCCCCCACTTTTGGAGCAGCGACCTGGGTGTAAAAAAGGAAACACGGGATGCAGTCAGGACTGCGGCTGACTTAGAACTGTGTGCGCATGTGATTAGCTTCCCTTAGAAAGTCACCCCTTCAGAATTCAAATCAGACGTACACAGCCCTTGAAAACTTTTATTGGTATAAACAGTTCCTAGCTCTTGATGGGGCTTAGAACTTTTAAAAGAGTAGAGACCTTATCTATGTGAGTTTCAAAAATGTTTCTGCTATTAATCAGAAATAATCCTTTCTACTATCTTCTGGCTTATTCCTTGGAGTGAGCCAAAAATCAAACCAAAGTATACATTTCCTGACCGACAGTTGAGAAAACAATAGACAGAACATCCAGGACTCTAGAGACAGGTGTCATTGACTCTTGCTGGTGAAGGACACCTTCAGCTTTGTTCTTTCTTCCAACCAAAGCCTGAAGGAAAACTCTTAACACAACACGTAATTCTCCGTGGAAAAATTACCAAGCAGCCATTTTGCAGGCTACAGAAAAAAGGAAGATTGGGCATCTTTCCTTTTGTCCTGGGGTCAGGGGTCCTTTTATTTAACCTTCATCAGGTCCACAGGGCAGGTTGTGCCAGACATCTGAGAAGACGCTTGCGCTGAGCAGTCCATGTGAGGCACAGGATTACCCCGGGATGGTGGAGGACAGGCTGACCCCCTCAGCTCAAGTAGCCAGCTGAACAGCAGCAGTCTAGAAAGCCCCGAAAGGGCTACCCCTGTGGGTTCAGGGAAGGGCTGAGTGCTGCCTTTGGAACACATGCCAATGAATAACAGTACTCTGAATAGGGACCTGAGGGACTTTGAAGTTTGGATGGGCAGGTGCTGGAAAAGGGGAGGACAAAAGTCAGCTGCTCTTCCCACCATAGCCTTAGGCCAACACGAACTGCAAATTAGTAAGCAGCACCTTAATGCCTCTGGTGACAGTTATCGTTGAGGTGGCAGGGTCAAGCTTGTAGGTGTTGGCATCTCCCTTTTTATATCGGTCCCGAAAAACATAAATGCTCCCGTTACAGCTGGCAATCTTCCAGAGGGACGGGGCAGAGCTCCAGGCCTCAGGAAGGCAGAGCCGGGTAAAGCTGTCTAGCAGGGGATTGTAGCACACCAGGGAGTCCCCTTCAGCCACAATGAACACCAGATCCTTATGCACAGCTGCGTGCATGCGGCCTGCGAAGGGCAGCACGTACGGCTTCACGTGGCACTTGTCTGTCTCCGTATCAAAGCACTGGATGAGCCGGGAAGGTTTGGTAAAGAAGTCCAGGTCATTCTCCTCCCCCCCTAGTAAGTAGATGATCCCATTGAGGTTGGCTCCGGCAGCCCCTGACACAGCCACCTCTAGCTGCGTTGTCTCTGTCCAGACGTTGTCACCCACCCGGTAGTAGATAACTGCGTTGGAGAGGGTATCCTGTAGTGTCTTGCCACCGAGTGAATATATGGCATCTTTCCCGGGCACAGACACCAGGGTGTGCTGGAGCCGGTCCCGGGGCAAGGGCGCACACCACTCCCAGTCCACAGTGGCATTGTTACACTTCCACATGCGCCGTGGGATGGACCCTCCCACCACGTACAAGTCTCCACCATGCTTGCAGGCTGCAGTGATCTGGTGGCACAAGCTGTTTTGGCCACTTACGCTGATGGAGTCATCTTCTGCACAGTGCAAGGACACAGCCAATGAGTGAGTACGAGATGACTCTTTCCCGATCAGATAAATGTGCACATTCTCCCCAATTTCCTATTGGAAAAATTTAAATTATAAATGGTACCTATCAGCTCTGCGCCAAGGCTCAGTTAAGACACACAGCCTGAAGGCCCTGGGCCACACATTTGTACTTTGCTCTAACCTATTCCCTCCTAGTGTCACCCTGACTCTCCTCTAATCATTGTCTTTCAGGCGTTTTATGCTGGGGCAGGGAGTCTGTTGCACTCATGCTTTCCACTTTTTAAAGCTTCCCTGCGATGGTGATTCAGACAAAAGGTGCTTAGGACTGCTATACAATAATGGAAGTAGTTCTCTCAAGGAGCTTTTGGGCTCAGAGGCTGGTGGATTTTGAGCTCACAGACACATCCTCTTCCTTGGCTCCTACCAATCAAGCCAGGGATGACTTACTAGTCATCAAAGAGGCCAGGCCAGCCCTAGCTGGTGTGGCTCAATGGATTGAGTGAAACAGCCAGCCTGTGAAACAAAGGGTCGCCAGTTTAATTCCCAGTCAGGAAACACGCCTGGGTTATGGGCCAGGGCCCCAGTAGGGGCTGCGTGAGAAGCAACCACACATTGATGTTTCTCTCTCCCTCCTTCCCTCCCCTCTCTAAAAATAAATAAATAAAATCTTTTTTTTTTTTTAAAAAGAGGCCAGTCCTATCAACAGGTGTATTGCATGGTTATTATAGTGTCCTGACACTAAAGAAATCTGCCTTACCTTCAAGCTACTCCTGAGTGACTCTGCAAAAACTTCTCTTTCCTCTTTATTAAAATTGATCCAGGCTTCTATTGCCTCTGTTGGGTTCTGGGAACATGGAACTCCATCTGTCGAGAACCAGAGCAAAGGCATGGTGAATGGCACACTGACAATCTGAAAGGGAGGTTTAGAGTCGGGGGCTTTAACGGTGTGAACCACTTTGTTAGGCTACCAGCATGTATGTGTGTGTTTGTGAAATTAATCTAAAATTGCCTTGTTTCTTTTCATCAAAATGCTAGTTTGCTATACTCACATTTGCCACGAAAGCAATCTACTAGGCTGCAGAGCTCACACCTAAAGTATGGTTATACCTCACCTGAGGGTCAGGATTGTTGCCTAAACTTGGCCCATCAAAAAGTTTTTTAGGTATCTTGATTCACCCATCATAAATTTACTTAGGTAACAGATACATGCAGAGTGCAGAGGATGAATAAGATAAGAACACTTAAGCTCAGGGGAGATTAGAGTATAAATTGTGGCTCAGTGGATTGAGAGATAGCCTGCAAACCGAAGGGTTGCTGTTTCAATTCCCAGTCAGGGCACATGCCTGGGTTGTGGGCCAGGTCCCTGGTGGGGGGTACGAGAGAGGCAACCACACATTGATGTTTCTTTCCCTCTCTTTCTCCCTCTGTCTAAAAATAAGTAAAATCTTAAAAAAGAAAAAAAATACTTCCTTGTTACCTTCTGTGGTAAGTGCTGCTGCTTTTATTTTCCTGGAGCCTTCCTCAGAAAGGGACTCTGTCTCTGACAGCAGCTATGCTAAACTGCAACTCAATTTCTCTCATAAGGTATCTAAATTCTCACCAATAATACTGTAAACTAACACCAGGAAGCCTGAGGGTTCCTTTCTCCTGAACTAGACTATCCAGTGAGCATATCTAAGTAGCTGGCTCCCTCAACTTACCAGAGATGATATCAGTGAGCAGATGGTGGGGTAAGTGGAGAAATTCCTCTGTGCCCTGCAGCTGGGCCAGATGGGCCTTGGCACAGTGCTTGGCAGCAGTGTAGAGCTCAGGATCACTGTGCCGATCTGCCAGCCACATCACCTGAAGGCAGTTCCCCACCTGCACTGTGCGGGCCAAAAACCGAGAACATTCCTCAAAGAGAGATGTCAGCTGATACATGTCTGACACCTCATAAATTTCCTGCAGCTCATCAGCTCGAAGTTTCACAGTTCCATGGTAGATGTAATCAACCAGGAGCTGGAAAACAGACTCACTGACATCCTGCAGCACAATCACCCGGTTGTGGGCCTCCTTCAGGTTGGAAGTGAACATGGACCGGAAGAAGCAGCTCTGAGCTGAGAGGACCAGCCGATGGAGCTGAAACTCCCGGCCTTCCACTGAAATGGTGACATCAGCAAAGAGCTCTTCCTCCAGACACAGTTTCATGATGCCCTGGGCCACACGGCCTGAGTGTGACCGATCTTTGAAAGTGTAGTTCACAAAGTAGTTCTCATCCATGGATGCTCCAGGTTCCTCTGGTGATTCCATGGTGGCCAGCTTCTCTCTCTGCCAGCTGTCTGCAAAGCAACACCACCCTCAGTAACTTGGGGAATCCACAGCCATGGTCTATGCATCAAACGGTGCAGTTGAAAGCAAAGTGGGCCCAGATTGGTTGTTAGTCCTGGCCCTGCCCATAACATCTCTGAGGATCTCCTACAACCATAGCTGGGTTCATTCTCCTGCAGTGGCATCCCATCCCTAATAAAATTTCTTACTCTGGGTGTTTCCCTAAGAAGACATGGAATGTTCCTTTCCGTGATGTAACATAAGGCCTGGTATTTTTGGTCAACGGATGAAAGCAAACGACTGGAGAGATACCATGATCTTATAAGTCTGGCAAAGAGTCTTGCAAACCAAATATTGAATTAACTACTGGGTATAAAATTAGTGAGGTTCTAGAGAGCAGAAACAAATAAAAAGGACGCCCAAGTCCTTGTGCGCAGGAAGAGCCCACCCCCAACCCCCTTTCCCACTTCCCTGCGCATATGGAGACCAGACTTTCCAATACGAGGCTTGGCTGGGACATCTGTCAGCCCCACATGAGCTCTTTTCTGAGCTTCTCCCCAGCACTTCCCCGCTCGCCCTAATGACTCCCCAAAGCTCCATCCCAGAACTCGAGTCAGAGTCCAGTTGTCCCCAGTCCGGGGCATACGGAAGCCCATTGCCACGTGCCATGCCTCCGCTTCACCAGGAGTCGCCTGGGAAACGGTCGCCAAGGAAACCGTTCCCCACCCCCACCAGGCCAGCCAGCCCCGCCAGCCCTAGTCAGAAGCTTAGCTTAGGGAGAGGGGGAGGGACATGTAGAACCCAGAACCCCCGCCCCTTCTCTTCTTCTCACCCGTCGGGTTCTTTAGGGTCCTCGCCTTCTCTCCAGCCTCTGCCACACCAAGCTAGAGCCAGGTTCACCTCACGGTTTGCCCACCTGCTTGCCTCGTTTCCTCACCTGCACTCCCTCCTTTCATTCCAAAGCCCAAAACCCGGAACCTCTGCTTCCGGTCTTGGGTCCGCGGGGAAGAAGATCTAAGGCACACTTCCGCTTCCGGTCCGTGCCCTTGGGGCTCCGTGTCCTGTGAATCTTGCCCCCGGTGCTTGGTGTGCATCCGGGGAACATGGCGGCGGCTAGGGCCTCTTGGCGGGGGCTTGTGGGGGCCATGGCTATGCATAGGGGTGAGCAGGGGATAATCGAATGAGGCCCGGGGCAGGAAGCAGCGGCGCAGTCAGCGCAGGGAGCCCCTTAGGCCTCACGCTGCGCTCCTCTGCCTTTTATCTCCCGGTGCAGTGTCCGGACGACCCTCGGCGCTGTTGTTGCCGGTGAGGAGGGAAAGTGCTGCGGCCGACACGCGCCGTGAGTATGTGCGGGCCCGGCCCTTCTCGGTATGCAGGCGGGGGCCCCTCATTCCGTTCGTCATATGTTTGCCCTTGCTCTGGGACGCCCTTCCCTGCGTCCTGGCAAAATCTGCTTGTCCTTGGATTTGACTGCAACGTTTCCGACTCTGCAGACATAATCGGGCCCTCTCTGTGCCCTTAGGCCTCTCTGCTATGCCCCTGATTCCCCCTTGTCCATTTCCATGATTCCCTTTTTCTTTAATTAAACGGTCAGATGTTTGAGAGCAGGAAACAACATTTGGGCCTCAGAGCCCAATATAGAGCCTGTTGTAACAGTAGCCCACATTTGAGTGCCTGTTGTGTCTGGCAACCGCGAAGTGTTTTTATGAATGACCTTACTTAGTCCTCACAACGATCTTATGAGGTAGATAGTATTCCTTTTCCTACTGTGGATCAGGAAACAGTTCAGAGAATTGACACCCTCAGGGTTAGGGCACTAGTGAGTGACTGAGCAAACTGGCCTGCTGCTAGAGGTAGAAAACACAGAACCATTACCCTGCAGTCAATGATGTGCAGGCACTCAGTGATTTAGGGTTGCATGAGTCCTTGTGCAGAAATATGTCATCGTTGACCTAAGCCAACTGGGAGTCAGGAGACCTAGCATTTCCTCCTTTTTGGGCCGCAGTATCTTCATCTGTTTAAAAGTAAGTAAGGTTTCAACTAGATAATCCATGAGGGCTCTTAAGTCCTGAAGTTCTTATGCCAGGAGCTTGCTATGAGCCACGTACTAAGGAGATACACAGAAGGAAATGTTGTTGTCCCCACCCTTAAAGAGCTCCTAGTCTGATAAGAGAGCTGAGACTTATGCTGCGATAGTAGAAATGCAAACAGTGTGAAGGAAGGACCATGGAGTACTTTAAAGAAGAGATGAACACGCCAGCTTCAGGAATGAGAGCCCTTTCGGACTGTGTAGGTGACATTTCCCCTACATTTTCATCACTTCCTATTTCCTGGAGGAGGAACCCTCCACCCTTACCTTTCTCAACATTCTACTGGGAGCCCCTTATAAGCCCAGAGTGGATGCAGGGCTGGCTGCTGCCTTTGCCATTTCTTTGTTAAAGGTGCCTTTTCCTTCTAGCCACTGTCAGACCACGGAATGATGAGGTCCACAAACAGCTCTCAGCTTTTGGAGAGTATGTGGCTGAAATCCTGCCTAAGTATGTCCAACAAGCTCAGGTAATATTCACTACTATTGTTGTTTGGTCGGGGTCAAGAAAGAACTGTATTCTCCAGTTATGTGGGAGTGGGCAGCCCCGTATCAAAGAAACCACAAATTCCTCCATCCCAACTTGGGCTTCTTTCCCTGCCTTATGTCAGGAGAATCCACTGAAGTTCGCTGTTCCCTTGGTGGCTCCTTGTTGTCTCTCCCCTCCTGCCCCATGTCTGCAGGTGTCCTGCTTCAATGAGTTGGAGATCTGTATCCATCCCGATGGAGTCATTCCAGTGCTAACTTTCCTCAGGGATCACACCAACGCACAGTTCAAATCCTTGGCTGACTTGACAGCAGTGGATGTCCCGACCCGGCAGAACCGTTTTGAGGTCAGTCAGGAGATTTGAAAAGTTGTATGGCATAAAGGAAGGACAGGGGACAGAGCACTTGCAGGGGAACAGCTACCAATAGGAACCGTAGCCTTCTTAGTTTCAGTTTGGGTCAGACAGTTCAACAAAGCAGTTAAACTGGGGCCTCAAAATCAGGCATGCTCAAGTCTGAATCATGACTCTGCCACCCATAGGCTGTGTGACTTAACATTTTGTTTAATATCTCTACGTTTTAGTTTTCTTATGTGCAGAGTGAGTGTGAAATTGTCCCTGCCTCACAGGGTGGCTGTGAGGACTGAATGGGAGAGTACAGGTAGATTGGTAGCACACAAGTTCTCAATATGTTTAGCTGTTGATATTATCAATCATATACTGTTTGCCAGATCCTGGGATAGAGAAGTAACACCCCTTCCTACCCCCAGGAGTCCCCCATACTCTAGTGAGGGCAGAGGACACATAAACAGCTTACTGTAATAACATGTAACACATGGGGCATTACAGACATGCTGTAAGAATGCAGGAGGGCCA
Source organism: Anoura caudifer (assembly GCA_004027475.1). Taxonomy (NCBI): domain Eukaryota; kingdom Metazoa; phylum Chordata; class Mammalia; order Chiroptera; family Phyllostomidae; genus Anoura; species Anoura caudifer. Next base: position 39,171 of record PVKU01010053.1, on the reverse strand, counting down.
CTCAGCCCTATCTGGGAGGCTTCTTGGAAGGGAGAGGGAATGTTTGTGCAGACAACCAGAACACTAGGAATTTGCCCAGTGAGGACTGGGGTTAGGGAAGGTGGGTCCAGGAGACACGTCAGACAAAGGGCACAGTGTGAACAAAGAAAAGCATGCTGACTGCCGAGCTACATGTCAGCATGGCTTAATCCTTTGCAGCGTTGAGGTTTTGAGCTTCAGGTTAGAAGTTGGGTTCATCGGGCAGAACCCTAATTCACTCTGTATCCTCATCACTGGTGTTCCCCCTCAATGACTCTGCCTCACACCCTTCAGCCTGTGGCCATCTTGGTCCTCCATTCCCTCTGTTCTCCCTAGATTGTGTACAACCTGCTCTCTCTACGCTTCAACTCCCGGATCCGTGTGAAGACCTACACAGACGAGCTGACACCCATTGAGTCCACTGTCTCTGTGCATAAGGCAGCCAACTGGTATGAGAGGGAGGTGAGTTACTGGACGTGGTGGATGCGGCCTCTGGGCCTGAGGTGTCATGCCCAACCCATGTTGGCCACAATGGACTGGTTGCCTGAAGGCCTCTTTTTTCTAGATCTGGGATATGTTTGGAGTCTTCTTTGCTAACCACCCTGACTTAAGAAGGATCCTGACAGACTATGGCTTCGAGGGACACCCTTTCCGGAAGGACTTCCCCCTGTCTGGCTATGTTGAGGTAGGAGATGGAACTGTCGTGGCAGCCTCTGGGAGGGGCTGACGGAACCTAGGTGATCCTGGCATGGCGGGAAATATGGATTGTAGTGGTTTAAAAGCGTAGGCTCTGGATTCAAATCCTAGGTCCAGTTTTGAAATCTGGGGCAAGGTGCATAATTTCTCTATGACACAATTTTCTCATCTTCGAAATGGGCATAGTATTTAACCAGTTAAGATCTGCAGTGTGCCAAGTAATGTGCGTGTAATGCCTGGTGCATTATGAATGCTCAGTTGATGTTAGTCATTGTTGTGGCGATCATTTTAATGACCGGGCAGCCTTAAGGACACACTTGGTCTGTCCCCAAGATGTGGAAGTGCAGCATTCATTTCACCCTGCCCTGGATTGCTGAGAAGGGAGCTGACAGGGAAGACACCAGTCTTGAGAATGGCCAGAGGCAGGAACATCAGCACGTGACTATAAGGGCCTTGTAAAGAGTTTCCATGTTTTACTTGACTGCCCGTGTGTAGCAGGGTGTTTACTAGCAGGGAGATGGTCTATTGTGTGCATACACATGGGCGATTCTGCAGCAGGGTAACTCTCTAGAAATAATGAGATAGTGGCAGTCCAACCCTTCCCTTCAGTGTGCAGATGCTCCTGTTTTCTTCTCAGATGCTACTTCTGGTCAGGGTTCCTTCCCTCTCTCTCATCCCTACTGTCCCCCTAATCTGGATTGCCTCTTCACACCAGCACCTGTTTGTTTTTACCTTATCCAGCTGATCCTCCAATAACAAGAACAGCCATAGCCCTGGCTGAGTAGCTCATTTGGTTAGAGCATTATCCCAATACACCGAGGTTGCAGGTTCAGTCCTCAGTCAGGGCACATACAACAATCAACCAGTGAGTACATAAATAGGTAGAACAACAAATTGATGTTTCTCCTCATGCCCTTTCATCTCTCTAAAATTAATTTAAAAGAAAAAGAAAAACCATGCCAAAGTTTACTGCCTTGCATCTAATGCCAAGGTACTAGGACCTGAACTTGGTGCCTGCTGGTTTAGGTGTACTCTTTTCAGCCCCTGGCTTGCTCCCTAATCCTGCACATTACCTTGTAAAGCGTGCAGATGGGTGAGTTTATTCAGTTCTGCTGGAGAAGGAGCTCAGAGCTCACGATGATACATACGGTCGGCAGGGGAGCCTGACCGGGTGGTGGCTGGGTGTGAGGGAGAAGCCATTTTGGACTGTGGCTGATAGGTAATGGAGTTGTGGATGGAGACTTGAGTCAGGCTAGGACAGGACTCCAGAGCAGAGAAGTAAAGGGGCTGGAGAGTCCTCCAAGGCCGTGGGCAAGTGGGCTGCTCACTGTAACGAGGCCTTCCTTCATGCACAAAACTGTCTTTTTCTTCTGCAGTTACGCTATGATGACGAGGTGAAGCGGGTGGTAGCTGAGCCGGTGGAGCTGGCCCAAGAGTTCCGCAAGTTTGACCTGAATAGCCCATGGGAGGCTTTTCCTGCCTATCGCCAGCCCCCTGAGAGTCTCAAGCTTGAAGCTGGAGATAAGAAACCAGAAACCAAGTAGCTTCAGGGAAGGCATATGGATCCTAGAAAGCATCTTATTTGTAACTGTCTGTAAATAAAACCCTACTGAGACTCACCACTCCTTGTGTGCTGATCCTCCTGAAGCTTTGACTCAGGAGGGGGAAGATGCGGGCAGGGGGTTCTCTATTCCCTCAGAGAGAGACTACTGAACCAGAGTCTGTTTCCATGGACTAATGGTGCAGGTGCAGACCTGGTGACCTGCGGGCCTGGGTGCATTTCTGAAAGGGGGGTTCGGGAGTTGAAATGGAAAGTTGCCACAGAGTACAGGGCTCAGGATAGGTGTGGCATGGCCTCTCCTGAGGACTGAAAGGGTCTCAACAAGTGTTGAAAGCCCCTGTGGTAGCCAGTGGGTCCAGGGTAACCCTGCCTATGCTCACTCCATCTGAACATCATAGGGCTCCCTCCCCAAGTCAACAGCCAGAGCCAGGAAGAGCCACAGTTCATTTTTGAGTCCTGAACTCTGCATCCTGCTCCCTGCAACCTGACAGCCTATCACGCCTGGGCTAAGGGAATCTTCCTGCACTCCAGCCTGAGCCAAGAATGTTGTAAACAAGCAAAGGAGGTTCCAGGGCTGGGACCAAAGAAATTCAGGCACTGCAGATCTGTCTTCCAGGGAGAGAGTACTGCCTGCTCCAGCTGGTCTGGGGTGGGTCCCACCAGTGTGGCTGAGTGCCTGAGGTGGGAGCCTGTGTATGGGGCTGCCTGGTCAGTCCACGGTGCATTTGAAGGACTGGGCTTTGCAGCTGATGTTTCTGGCTGCTGAGGGGCTCCCTGGAGCCTGAGCTGGACTGGGCGTCAGGAGCTGGCTCAGCTGCAGGATGTTTTTGGTGTGAGGACAGATGGTAAGGTAGTGTTACTGCCTGGGGTCTTTCCTACCTTTTGGGAGGGCCAAGCGCACTGTTTGCTACAACACCTTTTTTCTATTAACCAAGCATCCTGCCCATCTGGTGGGAACAGGCTGAGGGCCTGACAGGCAGGGAGCCAGGCTCCTGCCAACAGCCAAAGATTCCACGTTTCCATGGGATGGAAAGAACCCTTGGGAAGCCAGAGCCAGCCCCTCCCTTCAGTGTTGACGACTCACACGCAAAGCAGGGAACGCCTGAGCAGCCTTCAGTGGAAAGTTGGAGCCATGGTGTGCAGCAGGCGGGTACAGGAGCAGAGAGCAGCTGGGGAGAGGAAGGCTCAGAGGATGTGGTGGAGCATGGCGGGCAAAATGCGGTTTCTGGCTTGGCTGATGGTAGCCATTGTGCTCTTCCCTGGGATGACTACAACCCAGCACCATGCAGGTACCGGGGCTTCAGGGTGAGGTGGATGGGAGCCATGGAAGGCTGCTGGCTAATAGTTAGAGTTGGTTCTATCTGAGTCTAGAAACGGCATGGTCTATTCCAGTCTGACGTGTGCTATGGGGACTAATGGCGTGGGCCCCATCCCTAGAACTGGACTGGTTAGGTGAAGTGAAGGGACATAGCCCTAGCTGCCCTCAAAGCTGGCCCTGGACAGAGTCAGGCCTGGGTTTATTCCAGATGATGCCCAAAGCAGCACTCCCTTAATCTACCCTGGGCTTGGAACAATTATTCCCCAGGCCAGGTGCATGCACCCTAGGGTGGAATGAAGGAAACTGCACCAGACATCCTATCTTGCATGTCATTACTACTGAGTAAGGAAGCAGTGGGTTCTTCTCAAGGGGGTACTCAATTTTTGAGGAAGGTCACTGGCACTGTTTTAGATTACACTGTCCCCAGAGGATGACAGGGAGGGGAAGTGGGAAGTGAAGTATCTTGTGACCTGCTGGCCTGGAGCACTTGGCCAAGGGAACTGTACAAGTTCAAGGAGTCCTGGACATTTGCCAAAGAGGTATCTGGGTTTGCGATGATGATCTTGGAATCACAAGACTTATGCCTGGGTTAGTAAGTGTTGATGTACATGTGTATGTAGGGGAAGGAAGGCACGGAATGGCATTCCTGCACTTTGCAGCTAGAAGAACTGCTAGGCACCCTTACCAGGCAGCTGAGGGGCACTTCTAGGAGGCTGGGGTACTTAGGGTGAAGCTTGGCAGGGGCCTGACTTCTCTCTGCTGCCCCAGGGCAGCCCACGAACAGCAGCAGCATGGGAGGTGGCCTGCAGGAGCCAGAGGCCCCGGAAGTGATGTTTGAGGTCTTTCCTCCAACCTGGGACATGGGGGGTGGAAGCATCCAGAGGTCCCTAAACTCAGGGTTGGGAAGGGGGACGTCTCAAGTTGGGCCTGGGGGAGGGGGGCAACCCAGCTTGGGTCCTACTGCCTGCTTATGCCCTGCTGGCCCACTCTTGCTCCCTGCCCTGTTCCCCAGACCCCAGCCCACTCCTTACACAGCTCCCTTTGCAGCTGCTCTGGGCTGGGCTGGAGCTGGATGTCACGGGGCAGCTGCACCTCCAGGATGAGGAACTGGCATCCACACATCCAGGCCGCCGACTCAGGCTCCTCCTGCAGCGCCACATGCCCAGTGACTTGCAGGGTGCTGAGCAGCGGCTGCAGCAATTCCAGGACCTGCGGACGGGGCCTCCTCTAAGCCCTTGGGACTTTGAAAATCTGCTTCTCACAGGCCTATCCTGTGTCTATCGGCTCCACAAGGCTTTGGAGGCCGAGGAGAGGGGTCGCTGGGTGCAGGTCTTTGCCCTCCTGGCACAGGAAACACTCTGGGACCTGTGCAAAGGCTTCTGCCCCCAGGGCCAGCCTCCTTCTTTGGGGCCCTGGGCCTCAATCCTTGACCCCTTTCCCTGACCCTCCCCCTTCCCCTGCCAGCCCCAATCCCCACCCTCAAGCCAGACCCATCCTGGGCAGGGACTTCCATCTAGCACCTGGTTCTTCCCCCTGTGTTCAGGTCTCTGGGCTTGGCTTGCACCCTGGACCCCCATTTACTTCTCCCTCTTCGTCTTTCCTGGGTCCTGAAGACTAAGAGCCTGGGCCCTGGGTCCTGGGCAGCAGGTACTGAGCTAAAGGCAGGACTTGCAGGCAGAGAGTGTGTGTGTGTGTGTGTGTTGGGGTTGGGGCTGAGAAGTGTGTTTGAGATGCTGAAAGCAAAGCTGCCCCTGAGTACAGTAGGTCAGACCCTCCAACCCCTACCCCAGCAGTCCACAAGAGCAGCAGAAGCCTTCCAGGAGCCCAGCATCCAGTCCTAATTTGGACACCCCTTTGAGCCCAACCACTGTTCTGGGGTCCCTGAACCTCAGAGTTCCCTCTTTGGGCTGGAAGAATAGACTGGACATTTTTAATATGGTCTGTTGGGCATGTGAAGGGAGGCAGGTGGGGAAATACATATTTTGGGGGATGGGGGATGTTTTTTGGTCCATCTCTTCGACGCTCAGATGAACACCTCAGAGGAAGGAATGGGGCTGGGGCGGGGGGAATTGACTGAGAGAGACAAGCAGAGGCTGGCTGGTGTACACCCTGATTCTGTGTAGCTCACCCTATAAAATGTTCTTCTGCATCCTTCCATGTCAGAGTAAGCTGTTTCACGCCCCTGCCTGAGCAAATCACCCTCCCTGCCTGTCCTGGGAAGGTAGGAACTGGGGCATCCAGGTACCACCTGCTCACCCCATTCATGCACCCTACTGGAAGAAGCAATGTGCTGTTTCCTTAAATCCCATACCTCCGAGAGGTAGAAAGGTGTTGCCCCTTATCACAGAGAGGAATAAGCTATCAGTGGGCCCTAAGAACGCAATCAAAGGTCAGCGGGGAGGAGTCAGGCAGAGAAACTGACTGGAAAAGGTTATGAATGGGGGGCCCACAACAGGTTAGGTGTGGAGGCTTCACTCGAATTCCCATCTCCTCACCCTCCCAGGACCTGACGGAATTTTGCCCTTTGACCTCCGACCCTCACCCCGCGCCCGGTAGGCAGTATCTCCCGCCAGCCCCAAGACAAAACTGGCAATCAAGACAGAGCACAGGACCCCAGGAACACAGGCGCCGGCGCAGGCCCACTTTATTGGCAGAGTCCAGCCGCCCTGGGCGGGCCGTCATGCTCGCGCCGGCGGAGGGGTTGGCCACAGCCCGGCTGGCTCCGCATGCACGCCCTCGGGCTCCTCTCTGGGTGGGAGCTCAGAGCTCCAGGGGCCCGAGGCCGGGCGAGCTGGCGGGGTCGAGGTCGGGGTACACCAGGAAGCCGGAGAAGGTAATGTACTTGCCATGGTTGCTGTAGGCCCCGTAGCCGTCGTGGTCGTGGCTGAGCAGCCACACGGCGTCGCCGCGCTGCAGCGCCAGCATTACGCTCTGGCTCTGCATCTCGCGGCGCCTCGACGCACCGTCATCGTAAATCATGGCCTGCACCTCGTCACGGTTCTTCATCAGCTTCACCGACAGCGTCTTGCGCGGTAGCTTGCCCAGCGTGAAGGAGAAGAAGTAGGCGCCAGGCAGGCGGCAGCGGAACACGCCAGCAGCCGCGTCGAAGTCGCCACCGATGTTGACCAGCTCGGTGTCGAAGGCGAGCGGCCGGTGTCGTGAGGCCTGGCCAGTGTCGGAGCCCACCAGGCTGCGCGTGCGCGCCGCCGAGAAGGCAGAGCGCTGCTCCGGGGACGCGGGCGGGCCGCGTGCAGGCGCGTCGGCGTCGGCGTACACCAGGTAGCCACTGAAGGTGGCGCCGGGCGCGCCCAGCGCATACTGCGGGGCGCCGTGAAGCCGCAACCACACCGTGTCGCCGTAGTCGAGCTGCAGCATAGCGCTCTGGCTGGCGGCGTGCCGCGACCCGGGCCGCCGCTGCTCGTCGAAGGCCAGCGCCTGCACCTCGTCGCGGTTGCGCACCAGCATCACTGACAGGCTCTTGTGCGGAGCCTTGCCAGCCGTGAAGGAGAAGAAGTAGGCACCGGGCACGCGACAGCGGAACTGGCCCGTGGCTGCATCGAAGTCGCCACCGATGTTCACGTACACCTTGTCGAAGGTCACCGCCATCTCCGATGTGCCCTCCAGCGGAGTAGTGCGTGCTGCGGAAAAGGCCGAGCGCAGCTCTGTGGACCCGGGAGCCGGGCCCAGTGCCCAGCAGGCCACCGGGCTCAACAGGCCCATCAGGAATGGTAGCATGGCGCCTGGAACGGGAGGCAGAAAGGGGAAGGAGAGGAGGGTTGGAAGGGGGGCCACCTGCAAATTCCTGGAGCTCCTAGGCCAGGAGACTAATGATTCTCTTCCCAGCCCTGCCCTGACCAATGATAATCTTTGTTTCTTATACCCTTGGACTAAATCAGTGATTCACACACTTAGGCGGTCCCCCGTGTTACCTGGAGAGCTTGTTGAAACACACACCGTTGGGCTCATCTTCAGGGTTTCCACTTAGCAGGTCTAGGATGTGGTCTCAGAGTTTGCATTTCTAACAAATTCCTGGGTAATACAGATGTTACTGGTCCAGGGACCACACTTTGGGAACCATCTGATAGACCAGCAAGTCTTCAAACTTTTTTTTTGTAAGCACCAGACCCCTTCCTCAGATGAAAGCTCCAACACATCACACAGATACAAGCAGAAATGCTCTCTGTAGGACCTTATACCCCTGTCTGCTGGGCTTACCCCATTCCTTCCCCCTTGGCATCCAGGGTCTCTGGGAACACAGGGGGTGGTTCCCAGTGGCCCGGGGTGGGATCTCCGAGTTTCCTTTAACCTTCAGGTTGTTGCAAATGCAGCAACCCGAAGGCTGTGGTCCTATTCTGTGGTCCTTGGCTTGCCTCTCACTCAGACACTAGCTTGCTGTACTGATGTCCTCTATGGTAGCCACTGTTTCAGCCCCCATCTGGGCAGGAATGGAACTAGCCTCTGACCCACTCAAGGGTCAGCTTCCACAGTGGACCTCTGGACTCCCCAGGGGCCCTTTTTGCACTAAAGAGGCCAGAATGGTTGAGCTTCGAGGCAGCTTCTTGCTCCCATGAAATTAGAGTAAGTGAAAGTGACTCCCCCTACCCCCAGTAGAAGGAGGGAGCCAGGAGCTGCTGGGAACAGAGAGGGAGTGCAAGAATTCCCGCAGGACTTTGACGAGACTGTGAGGTCAGCAGCTTTATTCCTCAGTGTTGGAGTGAAGAGGACAGAGAGCTGGAACTAGGCTTGGGTCCTGGCTCCACCACTAACAAGCTGTGAAACCTTAGGCCAGTTCCTTAACTTCTCTGGGCATGGGAAGGAGCCCTCCCTCCAAGCTTACTCCTAAAGATGCTCTGAGATAACAGGTGTGCACAAAATTTGTGTATGCCTGTACCACCCAGGTGTGTAGATGCTTCTGCTCTTGGCCTTAAGAAAGCAATCTGATCAAGTTTGTAACAAAGGATTAGGGTCTCAGTACTCTTACCCCTGGGGGCCTGGTAAAGGCACTGCTTAACTCCAGGGAGTCACTCTCCGATGGTGGGATTCCATCATGCTTCTACTAAGCACAGCCTTTAGGGATTGAATACCCAAAGGCCCTGAGGTGGAGACAAAGCAGGACAGAAAATGAGCTAGCAACAGCCTAGGATATGGGCTTCTATAGGCAATATCCTGGCAGTGTGTGTAGCTCTGTGTCTGCTGAGATGGGTTGCCAGGTGCAGATGTGTCCTACACCACAAGAACATTCACCTGAGGACAGATGGGCCCTGGAATCTGGCCCACATTGTACTTGCCCAAATGTGTGGGGCTGATGCACCTGGGGGAAAATGTGCCCTCTTCTAATCCTCGTAATAAAGACCCCAAGGGCCAACCCCAGCTGAACACTCTCCCTCCAGAGGAGGTACCTTTCCTAATTCCTACAAAGCAGCCCCCCAACCCCCGCCGCCTGCCCTCCCTCATGAGCTAGCCTTTACCCTTGCGGGGAAGGGAGAGGGGAGGGAGCCCATCTGCCTTTGCAGTGGTAAAGATGGCAGGCACCTCACAGCCCTGACCCGCATGGCTCAGTGGGTTGGGTGTCCTCGGGCAAAGCAAGATGCCTGAGTTGGGCGACAGGTCCCAAGGTCCCTGGTTGGGGGCATGCGAGATATCGATGTTTCTCTCCCTCTCTTTCTCCTTCTCTTTCCCTCTCTCTAAAAATAAATACATAAAACCTTTTTTTTTTTTAAAGGTTGCACCTTGCATTCCCCTTTACAAAACTCTTTGGAAACATATGGGCTCATGGTAAACTTGGGAGACAGGTGGGCCCTCTCACGCTTTACCATGAGAAAAGCTGAGATCCAGCAGGAGGAAGCATTTGGGACCAAGCGCACCCACGGGGCCCTGAGGCCAGCTTGAACCAGGGTCTCCTGAGTCCACATTCAGTGTGTCCTCTCCATTGCCTTTCCCTCCTAGACACAGATATTTCCAACCAACCTGTCCTCTGCCTTGGTTTTCTTTTTTCTTTTTTGCAAAAATAGAAGAAGCAAGTGGAATGAGTCTTGGCATCAGGGGTAAAAGATAAAGAAAATAAAACCAACCAACCAAACAAAAACTCTAGTGTTTTGCCTTCTGAAAGTATGGGGACATCTGAGCTCTCCCTGACCCTGCCACCCTCTTGGTTGTCCTGCCCCAGGAACCTGCCCACCCTACCCCTAGCAAGCTCCCTGCGGAGTCTGGTGTACCCGCCAGGGCCAGAGGTTCCTCCAGCACCCCGCCTCCGTCTCACCCACCACTGTCCAGTTCCCAGATGCCTAGGTCCCCGTCCTTCCCTAACCCTCCTTCCCTAAGCAGGTCAGAGGTGGGAGGTTGTCAGGTAGGCATCCTAGCTGCAGGGAAGGAAATGGCTGTTCCTAGCTCTGTCCAGGAGGGGCTCAAAATAGTCATCTTCAAAGAGAAAAAACTGGGACGCAGAAAGGTGGGCAGACCCAGAGCCCCCAGAAACCAACGAGGGAGGTGCAGGCTAAGAGGATCTTAGAGCCCCCTCCCCGCCCAATCCCCCTCCCCAAACACCCCGTCCCTCAAGCCCGCCAGAACCCCCTCCCCACCTACCCTGAAAGCCCCTGATGCTCCCAATTAAGTCCCCCTTTCACAGAAGCCAATTAATCAATTCTCAGGACAAAAAGAATCCCCCACAAAGGGGTGCCCCAGACTCCCTACCTGCAGGCCCCCTCCTCCCAGACCCCCCTTTATCCATCCCTTCGGCGAAAAAGCCCTTGAGCCTCTTTCATTAAAAAAGCTCCCAGGTCTTCCTTTCAAGGAAGAAGGACCCGATTTCCCCGCGCCTTCCCCGCCCCCTCTCCCAATAAAGGAGAAACCTTGCCCCCGCTGCACAGTGCGCCCGCCCCCCCCCCTCCGCCACCCGCCCCCGGCCCGAGCTGCCCTCACCTGGCTGGGGATTGTGGTCCGGTCCGGCTCGCTCCGAGCCCGCGATCCGGCTCTGGATCTGGGCTCCGGGGTCCGGACTCCGCGGCGCCGGGCTGCGCACTGACCGCCCGCGCTGCAACGGGCGGGGCCTGGCGGGGCGGCGGGGTCTCGGGCTGCTTCTCTCGGACCCACGGCGGCGGCGGGGGTCGCTGGAGCCCCAGTGGGCGCGGGGCAGCGCGGCGCGAAGCACAGAGGACAGGCGGAGAGCAAGCCCCGCAGACCGGCGGGAGGGGCGGTGGGGCAGAGGCGGGAAGCGGAGAGCGGGGAGCAAAGCGAGAGGGAGGGGCGCGCCGTGGAGGGGAGCCAAGCTGCGGGTCCGAGGGCACGGCCCCGAGGAGGCCCCTTCGCTGGCTGCTCGGAGCTCCGGGCCCTTCCTCTTCCGTGACCTCCCTAGAGCTTGCTTCATCCCTCTGGGTCTAGCGTTGCAGGCAGCATTAATCCAAGTTAGCAGGTGGGGAAACTGAGGCCTGAGGCAGAGGCCAAACTGGGGGTGACCCAGGGCGCTCTGCAGACCCCCCTCCTCTCTGGTTTGAGGAGAGAGGACTGGAGCAGGACACAGGGACCTGACTAGCCTCTGGGCTGCAAGGACAGTGGAAGGTGAGATTTTGGCTGGGACAGAAGTCCAGGCTGAGTGGCACTGGGGGACGGGGTCTCAGGAAAGAGAAAGATAAATGGGTCAGTATCGCCGGTACAGCAGCAAGGGTTTCAAGTGACCTGATTTTCTTCCTCTCCTCCCAATCTGAGAAGGCCCACAGGTGGTTAGGAAGAAGGGGGAAGATGGAGCTCCCAGGCACCCCAGGGTCAGTCTGGGGCTCCTGGGGAGCCGGTGAGGAAGGAAGGGAGTCCTTGGTGCAGAACTGAATGTTGGCTGGAAGGGCTGCTTGGTCAGCGCCTGAGAGGAGGGAGAAGGCTGAGAGGGGCAATGAGAGGGAGTACTCAAAGGGCCTGTTTGCAGAGGGACACTGAGAGCTGTTGGCACTGGGGCAGGGGCAGCAGGATCCAGTCACAGGGCAGGGCTGGGGACAGTTATCACATGTCGGCAGTCATCCGAGGTCCTTCCCAAGCCCCCACTCTGGGGAGCTCTGGGAGCTGCTGTTCTCTCATGGGGGGATGGCCCTCACCAGACAGAGGGGATGGCTTCGGAAGAGCCCTCCTCTGAGGTGCCAGCTGCTGGTGTCCTCTGCCTGACCTGGTCAGCGGGGGCAGGAGGCCTGGGCTCCAGTCCTGGCTCTGTTGCAGACCCTCTGCTTGGGCCCTGAGAGGCCTGGTGCCCTGTGAAGCCCTCTGGAGCTCTCTTTCTGTTACTCCCAAACTTACATGATCCCAGTTAATTTAATACATGTTAATCCTCATAAGGGGGGTGATAATGATGATTAGCTCATTAAGTGTTCTTCAGGGTGTTAGGCATTCGCCTAACATGATGAATGAGTGACCACGTGCCTTTAAAGGAAAAGAATGAGCAGAGGCTGGGCCTTGGGGTGGAGGGTGAAGCACCTGTCTAGCCCTATGATCACAGCTATCTCTTTTACCAGCTTGAAAGCCCTATGGAGAGGGCATGGGGCTGGGTGAGGGTGGGACAAGCCTCACAGGAATGTGGCAGGTGGGCTGGGGCAGGCAGGAAGCCACCTCCACAGCCTCTACCCCCTCAACCCTTCTTAGGGCATTGGTCCTCTGGGCCGTGAGGGCAGGGGCTGCCATCTTTCTTTCTTTCCCTGTCTTTCTTTGTTTCTTTCAGATTTTGTTTATTTCTAGAGAGAGGGAAAGGGAGGGAGAGAAACATCAATGTGAGAGAGATCAATCAATTATCTTCTGCACAAGCTCTGTCTGTCCAGGACTAAACCTGCCACCCAGGCATGTGCCCCTATTGGGAATTGAACTGGCGACCTCTTGCCTTGTGGGAGAGCACCCAACCAACCGAGCCACACCAGTCAGTCAGGTCAGGTGGTGGTAGGGCTGTCACGTTGAAGGTGCCTTTTGAAGACGTGGCTGCAATGGTGGGATGGGAGAGAAGAAGGCAGGACTCTCCAGGCAGGACCATTAAACCCCAGCAGGGGTCTGGCTCAGGCTGAAAGCTATTCAACACTTTCCCTGAGTCCACCAAAGGTTTCTCCAGAGAGGTCAGGGTCAGGGGTAGAGACAGGTGACTGAAGCAGATGACAGCAGGGCGCTGGGATGGGGTAGAGGCCACTGGGAAAAGGATGCAGAGGAAGAGGATGCTGTGAACTGATGGGGGTGCCTGGTGGTGGGCAAGGGGGTGCCAGACTGGAGGTGAGGAGGAGGTGGTGCGGGGCTCAGAGAAAAGAGCCCTGAGTTAGGCTGAAGTCCCTGCCTCCTCCTACTTGGTAGCTAAGTTGCAGCTATCACAACACAATTGTAGTTGTAACAGCAGGTCCTTTTACCGAATGTCACAGATGCTATCAGTGCCCCACCACCGGTAGGTCACCTGCAGACAGTTCTAGAACTTGCCAAACTTCCCAGGCTTCTCCTGAGGCATTCTTAGCTGTGGAAGTGAGTGTTGGGCAGGCTGGAGTTGGGCAGGCTGGAGGTGGAGAGTTAACACCTTCAGAGCACCCCTCAGCCAAGGAGGCTCCAGTGTGAGCTGATAAACAAAACCTCAGTCTTCTGTGTGTGCTCTTTGTTGTCCTCCCTTGGCTGACTTGCCAGCTCCCTCACCTTGCTTTTTGAGATCGCTTCCTAGATAAACAACTTGCACCCAAATCTAAACTAAGACAAGGAGCAGTTTTTTAAAGGTTTTATTTATTTATTTTTAGAGAGAAGGGAAAGGTGGGAGAAAGAGAGGGAGAAAAACATCAATGTGCTATGCAAGAGAAACATCAATCAGTTGCCTTTTGCAGACCCCCAGCTGGGGACCTGGCCCACTACCCAGGCCTGTGGCCTGATGGGGAATTAAATTGGCAACCTTTTGGTTCACAGGCCAGGACTGTTTGATTTTCTCAACATTCCATGAAGTAGGTATCATTAACTGATACCTACTCAATTTTACAAATGAGAAATAAATAGGTTAATGCAGGGGCTGGATTCAAACCTAGGTCTATTTCCAAAACCCAGTCCTCACCCACTATGCTCTGCAGCCTCCCTAGTCCTCTGCCCCTGTCTGGGACTTATTTTTTCATGTGTAAAAGCAGAGACGGGCTCTTGAGTTTGACAGGAGGCAGTGTAGCGTGTCTCCTGAATCTCGGCTCGGTCAACCAGATGAAAGCAGAAGTTACTGGGAAAGAAAATGCTTTATGGCAACCTTTTTGGCACCACGGACCGGCTTCGTGGAAGACTGTTTTGCCACAGACCAGGGTGGGTGGGGGTGATTCAAGCTCATTACTTTAAAGCTCACCTCCTGCTGAGCAGCCCGTTCCTATCAGACCTGGACAGGTACCCGTACTGCAGCCCAGGGGTTGGGGACCCCTGTTTTCTAGGGACCAACTCAGCTGGGAGGCCACCCTTTCTGCTTTCCCTCTTCTCCTCCTAGAATGTATACACAAAGACTGGAGTGCCAGTTGCCACCTGGGGCCAGGGGACAACAAGGAAGTGTTCCAAGGCGATGTTAGGTAGGTGCTCAGAAGGTGAGATGAGGACCACATGGAGCCTCTGCCCTGGAGGAGCTAATCAGGTAGTAGAGAGGCTGGGTGTGGATGCAAAGAACCGTAAGGGGTGAAAATGAGGTCAGTGTCCCTCTGGGAGAGAACTGCAAAGTGCACTGAGAGCTCAGGGAGGGAGACATTACAGCTGGGGAGATCAGGAAGGTGTCACAGGGCAGGCTGTTCCGAAATTATGGTGAGGATTTGACCTAGTGAGGAGGAGGTGTGAAGGGGTGGGATCCAGAATATGAACACGGGTGGAGGTGTCAGGGTGGAGGCTTGGGGAGGAAACAGTAAGTTCAGTTCAGGAGGGAAGGGCTTTTCCAGGAAGGTCACGGGCAGGTAAGGGCAAGTAGGAAAGGAAAAGGGAAGAGACAGGAGTGAGAGAGACTGAGAAGAGAGACAAAGAGATTGACAGAGAGGGCTGCACAAAGTCACAATTTAATTAGCTTCCTGGTTTGCCAGCAGATTACAGGGGAATTAGCAGAGCTCAGAGTCTAGGGACCTTGCTGGGAGCTGAGGGGAAGTTAATGAGAAAGACAACCACATGCCCCAGGGAGAAATGAAAGAAGAGGAATTGTTAGCCAAGCAGAGATGCCTGCAGGAGAAACAGATGTCACCGCCTTTCTCGGAGGCTCCAGACCTACAAGGGAGCGGCTTTGACAGCTCCGGGTCACACTCCGGCCTGATCCCTGATCCTGGTTCCAATTCCTCTGAGCACTGGGCAAAATACCTGGGAGGGGGAAAGCTGGGAGTTGCTTCAAAGATCAAGGTGCCAACTCTCCCTGGGTCCTTCTCCCAGAGGAGAACTGAACCCCCCACCCCCACCCTCCTGCAGATGGGGAGGTTGAGGCCTGGGATGGGAGGTCATGACCAGATGTGGCAAATTGCATTTTCCAAAGACAGCTAGGACAGTGCCCCTCACCGCTGCTTACACTGCGACCTTGCCACGTCCCTGCAGGAGGATTTACGTTCAGTCACAGAAGGTGAGATGGCTGGTGCCTGGCTGTCTCTCTCTCGGAACTCTCACTGGAAACCCTGCCACCAAGGCTTGAGAATGAGGTGGCCTACAGCCCCTGTCAGGATCAGCCATCTCATTTGCAAGGCCGAGAGCAAAAGTGAAAATGCAGGCCCCTTATTCAAAAGTTAAAAATTGAAATGGTGGCAACAGAGCATTAAACCTTCTAAGTGTGGGGCCTTGTGCAACTGGGCATGCCCGTGAAGCTTTCCCCAACCCCAGGTGAGGGTCCAGCAGTAACTGCTCACAGCGTGGGCGGGGAAACCTTCACGCAGCCCCGGGCCCAGCCCCTGACTGCAACTGTGTGCGGGGCCCTGAGTGAGAGCCACATAGCTGGACTCTGTGGCCTTGACTCGCAGTCAGGTAGCAATGACTAAGTCAGTAACTTTTGGTTTCCTGCAGCGATTGATATTTGGAACATTGGGGAAACCAGAACTGCTCAAAACTGGATTGCAGATGCAGGACAGTCACTCTCTTCCCAAACCCAGGCTCATTTTCCGAGCTGTTGTGGCAAGTTCCCCTTGATCGGTGGTGGCAGAGAGACTGGAAGCACAGATAACTCCAGACGGGTCAGGAGACCCAAACTCTGTGTGTCTGGGACGCTTGTATGTATGCACCCTGATCAGCACATCCTTGGGGGCAAACATCAGCTTTTCAATTGGAAGAGGCTGGGAAAAGACCCACTGTGCTGCGAGCTGAGACAGTGGTGGCAGTGGCCCAGGCAGAGGACTGCGGCCACAGCCTGCAGGAGCCTCAGAGAGTGGCAGTTACTGGGAAAGAGGGAGGGAGAGAAGAAAGGGCATGTCCTGTCAAAGTGGGCAAGGAAGAGGAGCCCTGTGGCCCCTGCAGTGTTTCTGACAGCAAAGTGCCTTTGATACCAGGTACTGGATTCTGGTTCTGAACAGTGGGTGTGGTGTGTGTGTGTGTGGGGGGGGGGGACGCATCGCTTTGCTTGTGCTTACCCCAGTGCAGTGCCAGCCAGTGGGAGGGTCAGCAGAGTCCTGAGTGACTGGGGGATAAGGGCTGGGACATAAATGTAATCCACAACCCAGATGAGTATCTGTTGGAGGAAAAGGGAAGGAGACAGGAACAGGCCTGGATGGCACAGAGCAACTTACCATGGTCACCTCCGTCCATTAAAGAGTAGTCATAACAGAAATCAGATTGAATGCAATGAGAACACTAGAAGAAATTATTTCCAAGCAGAGGGATCCAGCAAGAATTAATGAACGAAGTGACACCGACAGGAAGCCATGAAGGTTTTGCTAGACCTTGACAGGTAACAGAGATGGGGCGGGTATCCTGGGGGAAAGGACCAGGCAGCAGGGGGACCCCCCAGGAAGCGATGCAGAGTTTCAGTGAAGAGTGGGAACTGGCATCAGACTGCTTTAGTTTGAACCCCAGTTCCTTCACTCATTGGGTGACCTCAGTTTCCCCACCTGGAAAATGGGGATAAGGAAAGTATCTATGCCTCGTCATCTTGTCGCAAGCACTCACTATGTGCTATTACTATTGCTTGTTGTGTCTGAAAAATGAATAGTCATCTTGGTAGGGCTAAAGTATGGAATCTGGGGATGTTGTCAGGAGGTAGGTCCAGAAAAGTGGGTTTTGAATCTGAGCATGAAGGATTTTAAGTGCCAGGTTAAGTTTTCCAGGCTTTATGCATAACAGGTATTTTGTAATGCCTCCTTTCCTACACTGAAATGAAACCCATAGAAAATGAACGACACGTACTTGAAAGTCAGTAGAATGCTCCAAGTGTGAAATAAAGGAGAAATGGAAGGGCAGTAATTTTAATAAAATAATGTTCTTGATATGTAAAGATCTGGGCATTGCTACGTCAGAAAAACAGACGAAAAAGTAGAGCAGCTGGATGTTTGCACTTCGCAGAATCACAAATGCAACACCTACAAACACTGGCCAATACAGAGTGTGCAGCTGGGAGCCCCGATGCACAAGGAGCACTGGTGTCTGAAATAGTGAATGACCCTTTTTTTTTTAAAGATTTTATTTATCCATTTTCAGAGAGAGAGGGGAAAGGAAGGAGAAAGAGAGGGAGAGAAACATTATTGTGTGGTTGCCTCTTGTGTGCCCCCTACTGGGGACCTGGCCTGCAACCCAGCCATGTACCCTGACTTGGAATCGAACCAGCAACCCTTTGGTTTGCAGGCCAGCACTCAATCTACTGAGCCACAGCAGCCAGTGCTGAATGACTTTTTTTGAAGTTCCAAATAAAAAAACTACAATCCTTCAATTTGCAGGAAAGTTGCATTCCTGAAAAAGTCCGGGTCCATTAAAACCATGCAAAAACAGTTTTTTTGTATGTACAAACAGTTAGGTTCTGTTTTTTCCACCTGCGTGACTATTGTGAGAAATAAAAGCTAATGTTTCACTTAACAGCCCTCAACATTATGACATCTAGCATCCCCAGCCCCTGCCCACTAAGGTCCTTCAGCCATTGTGACAACCAAAAATACCCTCCTACATTCCCCAACTGTCCCACCTCCTGCTTTGGGCACCACGGAAGTGGGAAGGGGCATGATCTCTGCCGGCCTGTGGGTGATGTTACATGAGGACATGACACTTAGAGCTACTGCCACCATCTTGCAACCGTGAGGGGAAAAGTGTAAGGACAAAAGTCAGCACACACACGGAGGCCAGCAGAACAGGCAGATGTGAGGATCAGGGTCCTGGATGGTATGACCGAGCCCCTGAGGTAGCACACCCTGGACTTACCCTACCTATGAACCTCTTACCACCAGAGATGGTAAACCCACTTCTCGGCTGAGCCATTGGAGTTGAGTTTCTCGTAGCTAAAAGCACTCTCACAAGTTATCCCCACTCTGGGTCTTGGTGTCCTCATCTGCACGTTGAGAGGATCTCTTAATCCACAGCCGTGTCAACGAAGGGAAAACACGGAGGACTTGGCGGCGAGGATGAAAACGGAGTGAAAGAGCAGGAAGAGTCAAAAGCTGACTCCACCTGGGTCCTGGGTGCCAGGAAGGAGGGGGACGGGGAGGGACCACGGTCTGGGTGAGAGGAGGCCCAGGCCCACTTTGGGCATTTAGCTCACACTACATTTGGGGGATGGAAAATTAGACCTATGAAGCCTCATCTTAACTGAATAAAAATTATAATCACATAGGAAAACACTGATGGATAAACACCAGAATATTTAGTTACTTATGGTGGGTTCAGGAATCATATTTTTTTCTGTATGGTTGTTTCTATTTCCCAAACTTTCTACAACAAATATGTATGGCTTTCATTTAAAAATAATTTAAAATATTAATAAACATTATAATTTATTTCAAGTGTATCAAAAGATCATTGGAGCAGAATACAAAATCCAGTATTAAACCCAAATAGACATTGGAATTAGGATATTACAAAAATGGAATTTTAAATCAGAGGAGGAAAGATACATAATTTAGTAAATTGCCTGGGGACAATTAGGTAGCCAGCTGAAAAATACTAAGTTGGATCCATACATCACACCTTACAGCAAATCAAATTCCAAATGGATCACATATTTAAGTGTAAAAACAAAACCAAAAAAGTACTGAAAATCAAGTGATGATTTAAAAAAATATTTTATTTATTTACTTGTTTTAGAGAAAGGGGAAGGGAGGGAGAAAGAGAACAGAAACATTAATTGGTTGTGTCTCACATGTCCCAACAGGGGACCTGGCCTGCAACCCAGGCTGTGCCCTGACCCTCTGAGGCCCTTCACTTTGCAGAATGACACCCAACCCACTGGGCTACACTAGTTAGGGCTCAAATGGTGATTTTCTAAAATTTTCAGAGTGGAAAAGAGTTCTAAATGATAACATATATTCCAGAGGTCATAAAAAAATGCTGGATACATTTTACTGCATTTTAAAAGGAAAACATGGCAAAATTGCCAGAAACAAATCAAAAGACAAGCTACAAACTGGAAAAAATATTTGTAATTCCTCCCACAAAGCAAATTTCTTTAATATATAAAGAGCTCTTAAGAAAAAGACAACTCAGTAGAAAAACGGACAAAGGATACAAACAATAAAAAGAAAATACAAGTATTAGAATAAGAACATCGCAGTAAGAGGCCGTGACGGTCTTACCTCTCAGGCTGTCAAAGAGCGGTGAGGCTCACAGCGCCCCCCCCCGCGGGTGGGGGGTGGAAGAGCAGGCACTCACACCTTGCTAGTGGGCACAACCGAGCCACTGGACAACAGCTACTAAATGTAAAAATGTGCATAGCCTTTAACTTAGTGATTCCACTTCTCAAAAAGCTCTTCTTCTGATTCATGCCCACTCGTTTGAAGTGAGTTATTCACTGCAGCATTGTTTGTAATAGCGGAACTCTGGAAAAAATCTACAGGCCCAGCAACAGAGGACCCATTACATAAATTCTGGTACACATATACAATAGAAGACTATGCATCCTTTATACAAGAATGAAGAATCATCTCAAATAATGATATGAAATAATCTCCAAGATGTACTGGTAAGTGAAAAACAAGGTGTACAGCATGCCACCACTTATGTTAAAAAAAAAAAAAAGTATGTGTTTGCTGTTACATCCATAGAATGCATCTTGGAGGATCTGCTAGAAACTGTTTACAGCAGGTGCCTCCTGAGAAGAGGAATGGTTACAGGGGAGGGACACACTTTTCCCTATCACCCTTTTGTACTTAAAATAAAAATGGTTTGGGAGGACCACTATCTTCTTAAGCAGCTGCTCCATTCCTAATGGCTCCTATTCAACCTGGGGCTGGCTGAAAGACCTCAGCCTTTTTCTGCATGCACCACTGCCAAGCCAAGCTTCCTTCCTCCTGTGCTTGCGCAGCTGATTTAAAAAATCTAAATGCAGGTCTTTCTACTTCTTTTTTGTTTGGGTGGGTTGGGGGGACCTCAAGAAATGACCAAAGCAGGCAGTTTTTACTCTTTTCCAACAAAGGAACAATACATTTCTGAGGCATTGACAAGACAAACTTGGTTTGGGTGCTTAATTAACGAAGCAAGCGGAGCCTGGGCTTAGGGTAGTTTGTTTATACAGTCATGTGTCACTTAATTACAGGGATACATTCTGAGAAGCGTGCAGTTTGGAGATGTTGTCATTGTATGAACATCACCGTTACGCAAACCTGGGAAGTGCAGCCTACTGCTCCTAGGCTGCAAACCTGCGCAGCATGTTGCTGGACTGAGTTCTACAGGCAGTTGTAACACTACCGTATTTGCTTCCTGCATCTTTTAAATTCACCCTGTTGATTTCAGCCCAGTTTCAAGATACTTTAGAATCTTGATTCTGACGTTCAAATATTAGCTTTTGCTCTCAATAAGTGGTGCCATCTGCAAACACAGGGAGTGCAACAGAACTGATAACTGCTGAGCTGAGCCCGTACAGGGTCTAGAAACCTGGGATTTAAGATTTCTCTCCAGATTTGCATGCGCTGGATGACCAGCTAGGGGAAGGGATACAAATCCACCGACTCGGCAATCTCTGAGATCAGTTTTCCTCCTTGTGGTCTCAATCAGGAGGCATTCCATGTCTAACTGGAAACAAGGTATACTTTGTCCAAGGAATTTTCCTAATGGCCTTCCAAATAAGTAACAATAAATTGCTGTTGGTATTATTTACCATATCTTATTCTTTGTGAAAGGACCAATTATTTTTCTAGGTGTTCTCAAATCCACAGTTAAATATTATGCTCTAGAATAAATTCTGGGGAGATTCACCTCAAATGCCCCCTTCTAGAGTTTCCGGAACCTACCTTCCCTGTTTTCAGAGTGTCAGGGTATTTGCAGCTATCGGGCACTGCGGCCCCTCTCCCTTTTCTCTGCTGCCTTGACAAGGGGTCCAGGATGTTATCTGCAAAGGCAGTTCAGCACCTTGGGATCTGTACCTCATTTTAAATGGCTAGGTGCTTAGGTTTTTTCTTTTCTTTTTTTTTTAAACATTTTTATTGATTTATCTTTAGAGGGGAAGGGAAGGAGAGAGGGAGAGAAACATCAATGTATGGTTGCCTCTCATGCGTCCCCTGCCAGGAACTGGCCTGCAACCCAGGCATGTGCCCTGACTGGGAATCGAACCGCGATCCCTTGGTTCACAGGCCCGTGCTCAATCCACTGAGCTACACCAGCCAGGGCTGCTTAGGTTTTTTTCTTATCATCCTCTCTCCTATTTGGGGTTTCAATTTCTTATGAACCTTGTTTTGCTTGATTCATCCCTGTTTGGACACGGATGTGCATTTCAAGCTGGAATCTGCCAGGAGCTTCCCTAAAAGACATTTGCTTGTTCTTTGGAATTACAAGGGCGAGCAAGCCAAGTGAGTGGAGCCGCCACTAGCACGTTGTTGTCTCATAGAATGAGCCCATCAGAGGAAACCAGGAAGAGACGGGCAGACTGATGGATGAAAATGGAGTGCTGATACCCTCATCTGAACCAGTGGATTACCCTCTGGCCATTTGTTATTTGAGCCAATAAATTCCTTTTCTTAAGCTAGTTGGTTGGGTTTCTGGGTACACAATGGAATATACAACGTTGACCCTTTCATTGTATGAAATTATGAGTTCCTGCTTGCTCATCAGGTTTCATGTTTAACTCCTTAACAGATAACAAATGGACTTACCACCTAATGATGAGGAAGCTACTCTGTACAGCTCTCTATAGATAACGAATCCACTGTTTTCCCACACTGCTTTCCAGGCCATACCTCTTAGCCACCATGGTTTCCAGGTTTTTCATGGCCGTGACCAAGGAATGGGCAGGAATTCACAGGCTTTGGGAAAAGATGGAAGAGGAAGAGGCAGACAGGAATTTCAAAGCTCCAATGGAAGAGATGGAATTCGCTTTGTTTGAGACACTAGCGGAACTTTACACCCACTTCCTATTTATAAATACCCTGGTCTCTCAGCTTGGCTCCTCCTGCACAGGCTTCAGTGGAAGACCACACACACAGACAGCGGCTGCTGGTGGGTCCAAAGGTGCAGAGCAGAGCAGGCTGGAGAACTGGGGCTGTACAGCTCAGGCTCAGGAGGCAAGGGCTTAGGATGCTAGGGCAAGAAGTCAGGCAGTCTAGCTGTGCTCCAGACTCAGCTCCAGCTTATCTACCACCTGCTGTGCTGCACTCAAGGAGGGGAAGACAGATAACAGGCTGATCCACCCAGGGGGTATGGTGGAGGGGAGCTGACAAATCCAGGAGGCGTTTCTGAGAACCTAGCAGGGACTTCTTAGAAGTAGAGGGGAGAGGAGGGGGGATTCAGTCACCTCCAGCGTTTTCAGCTTGGGAAACAGGGTGATAATGAAGTGTTTAATAAAGTTGGACAATGCAAGTACCACTGCAGGCTTGGGGAGAGGGGTGGACATGTAATTCAATTTCAGGATCCATTCACAAACATTTGCTGAGTCCTATGTGGTAGTTAACTGTTCTGGGTGCTTATTACTCAAGAGAGCTTCAAATGCGGCTTTGAATTAAGGTTAGGAGATGCAATTCCACTTGCCCTCAACTCTTTAACCGTCATTAACTCTGTGGCTTCGCCCATATTACCTGTGCTTGTATTCCCTCCTAACTCTTAAATAGCGACAGCTACTACATACCAAGTATTTTCTCAGATACTGTACTAACTTTAATGGTCCAATAAGAGGGTCACTCTCATTTAGAGATGAGGAGCTCGAGGCTTAAAATGATCAAGTATCTTGCCCAAGGTCTTGCAGCTGCTAGACCTAGTGACAGAGCTGGAAACTGTTCCCATCCCAGCCTCCTGGCATCCTCACCACCCTTCCGATGTCTCCCCAGCTGCAGAGACCATCCTGACAGTCTCGTGGATCCCAGGGTGCTTGGTTTCGACACTTGCTGGCACACACTGCCTAGCAGGACAGTCACCACAGCATGTTTCCGGAACGCAGCGTCTGTCCTCTCTCAGTGTACCAGGCTTTGTTCTACATATGGTTCCATTTAATCCTCCCACCAGTCCCAGTCTTTGTGTTCTCATCACACTGCACTCCTCCCTCCATGCACAGGAAGTACCACGGGGGACAGGGGCGAGGTGCCCACATGCCCTCCCCTGCCCCTAGCACAGGACTTTGCACAGGCAACACTCAGTTGAACTCTAAATGTGGGCCCCTTAGGGGGAGGACAGGCATGAGATACCGACCTCCAGTGGGAGTGAGCAGTCTAAAGTGAGGTGTGGCTGTTGTTTCCATTTTCTCCCTCCTTTTTCGTTTGCAGCCAAACGACATTCTCACTAGTCTTTTTGATGCCAGGAGGGCAAGGTCCCAGACTGGACAGAAAGTGAGTAGGTACAATTCTGTTTCTTGTCCTTACTTAACCTCTAGCTCCCCACACTAGTCTGTTTGGAAATAAGCTGCAATACTGAATAGATTTTCCATGCAAATATGGCACTACCAGAGAACACTCCATTCTTCTGGCTGCCTCAGCAGGGCAGAGGGTGGTATAGAAAACCTTCTCCTGCCCACTGTCACCATGGAGACTTCGGGAGAGGCCAGGTCTGTTTCACTCTGTGCTCTCCCTCGAAGGAGGTTGGAGGTTGGTGACTCCTGCAGAGCACCTCCAGGTCGAATTTCTGTTTCTCTCCCTCTTTTCCTTGACACTCTCTAAAGCACTGTTCTCCAACCATATTTTAATCTGAATCTATTTGAAAATATTCTTTTTCAAGGTTGCAGTATGTTGACTCAACAATTGCAAATTTTTATAAATTATAAAGTTATAAATTTGCCTAAGTGGTTCCACACCAGAAATTTAGGCCTGGACTGCAGAGGAATCCACCCTTGAGGCCAACACAAAATGGGCTTTTCAAGATTTCAGCTCATGGCCGGGAATCATGACCGACTAGTGCAGTATGCTGAGGGCGGGGCTCTCCAAGACATCTCTTCAGACAGCAAACAGATGAGGAAGCTGACTTACAGGGACAAAGTTCACTGGAAGGAAAACACTCAGTTGCTTTAGAAAATGAGTCCCTGTTATCGATGTCCTCCTGAAAAGAAGGGAGTGGTGGCAAAAAACACCTTTAATTTGCAACTTGGCCCCTAAGACTAAAATCAGATCGCAAGATTGTGACTGTCTCAAGTCTGAAGAGACAGTAAGATAGGGACTCAACAGGGTTGGGGGCAGAGGGGTGAGATGTCGTGGCTAGTCCTTAGGTAAGCCCGAAAGTCTCTGCAGAGGAGGTGAAACACCTGTCTTTATATTTAAAAAACAAACAAGACAACCCCGAGAAACTACCAAGGCACTTAAGAAGGCAGCCTGGATGAATCTATCCAATATGCAAGGATGTTCTAGAAGAATCCACTGGAGTCCCAAATGCAATAGAAACCCAAATAAAATAGACTGATGGGGACTCCTAGGAGTAAACCCTTACTGCACAGTAATGCCACTTCCCAGCTACAGAAACCACCTTAATAGTCTAGAAAAGCAGTGGCAACCACTTCTATTTTCAGTTTCTTTACCTACTCACCATTCTGCAGAGGTGAGAACTGTTTCTGACTTGAGACTATTCTACCCTTCACCCTGTGGGAGGCCTGCTCTTTGGTTCACTGCTTTGACTGGAATGCTCCGCCTTTTTCCTCAGATGAATGGCTGATTGACCATTTGGTTCACTGGCTACTTTTTCCCCTCAGCATGTCATACCTTCCATGGAGCAGTAAATATGCCTTACAATTGGAAACTCAGGTTTGATTCCAGTTCCGAAACCTGCTACACAATTGTGAATGAATAACTGAATCTGAGTCTCATTTCCTTTATTTCTAAAGGGGGGTAACTGCAAGAATGAAACACCCACAACAGGAGTGGCAGACAGCCATTCCCCATGCTGGTCTCTCCTCGCTCCCTCACTTGCCACCACACCCTGGACCGACCGGCTGCCTGCGCTGCTGCTTAACCAGCCAATTTCTCTATAAAGCCCAGTGTTTTGGTGGGCCTGTTTAAAGGGGCTAGATGCAATTTTTCTTCCAAGATTTTCAAATCAGAGAGAAGTAATGCCACTGCTGTGTAAGCCCTGGACTTGTTTTTGGGTGTAGGTGCCATTATGTCAGTTCAGTTTGTATTATACTATAGTTTCGAAGACTTGGGGAAGGGAGGAGTTTTACGGCAGAGATCTCTTCCAGTTGGGAGGACTATGAATGACTTGTTTTAAAAAAGAGATGGCCCCAGAACTGAATCTTACCAGACAGGAACAAGCTCAATGGGGAGAAGGAAAAGAGAACATTTCTAAAGTAGATTATTGCAAAGCCAAGGTATGTTTCAGTCACAGCAAGAAGATGAGATATAGGGTTATGTTTAGAGTTTATTTCATTCTAAAGTTACTTTTGTACCCTGGTACTTTTACGACCACCCTAAAAGTTCCAGGAAACCCCAGGTTCTTCAGGCAAGGCTTCAAAGACCATCTTGCTCCCCAGGAGGGGTGCTTCCTGGAAGTGAGCTCAGCATGGCCAAGGCAAACTCCTTGCTCAGTTTCACAGGTGCAGTTTACTGCACAGTCCTTATCTAAGTCTATGTTATTTATGTATATGAGTTCACTATTTTTACATGTGTATTTTACTTGAATTTACTAGCCCCTGAATAAAGTTCAGATTTTTTATTACATTAATAACTTACAAGATTTTATGGAGGAACACAGGTATAGTACTCTTACTGGACCTATCGCTTGGATGCATTTAGGTTGATTTGACTAGTACCTTGAACAATTCCAGGCACTGGTGAAATTTCTTAGCAGCCCAACTTGCGTAGGCAAAACCCCTCCCAGAGCCTTGGCGCCCTCTGGTGGCAGACTGGTTCTCGAATTCGGACTCAACTAGGAATAGGTAGGCGCATAAGAGCACAGAAGCCACAGGATAATAAACATGGCAAGTTTTCCTAGATCATCTTTACTTGAAGATTTTTCTTGGGGGGAGGGGTAAGATGGGTAATGCAAAACACTTTTATATTAAACAAATGCATATAATATTGAATAGAATATAAAATTTACATTACTTTTGGAGACAAAGTAAGAGACATCAAAGACATTTCAAGGTAAGCTACCCATGAGCTTCAGGCTGTACTGCTAAACCCTGGAGGAGGAAGGAGACCCCTGCATGCTCACTCTGATGTTAGGGGGCTGCTGCTTTGACAGAGAGGTCTGAGAAGCAGTGAATTAAGTGCTACTCATTTGGTAACATCCTAGTGGATTAAATAGTTGAAACCATATGCGTTCTCATCTTAGAGCATTTTACCTGCTTTTAAAAGTCCTGAGTAAATAGAAGCTTTATGCTTGAGTTGAAATTCATTTCCTTGTAAAGAACCCTGTGGACTGCACAGCCTGATAGGAAGTTACAGGTACACTTTCCAAGGGTGTCAGAAGGAAGGAAAACCAAACTACTCACCTTCTGCAACAATGAAAACAAAACAAAATCTGAAGAAGAGTATATACAATTAGAACTGTGTAAAGATGTCATTTAGGGACAGGCAAATATGTAGCTTTTCAAG
Source organism: Anoura caudifer (assembly GCA_004027475.1). NCBI lineage: Eukaryota > Metazoa > Chordata > Mammalia > Chiroptera > Phyllostomidae > Anoura > Anoura caudifer. Next base: position 12,545 of record PVKU01010053.1, on the reverse strand, counting down.
AAGGGGCTGGTGCTGGAGTATTTGCCTTTCCTATTTTAAATGACAAGAATCTCTTTTGCAGGGGTGGGGGGCGGGGGGAGATAAGCCCTTTTGTTTCCTTTCCAAATCTTGCCTATTCTCTATCATTGTCTTTTTTTCCTGCTGTTGGCAACAATTTATCACTTTGCAACAATAGATGGAAGATGTATATGCCTCACATAGTGATTTCCTAGGGTAATTTAGCAATGTATTGTCCTTTTTATGACACATGAGAGACAGGTTTGTCAAACATGCTTAGAAGCATACAACGGGAGGCAGGTTCTGGTGGATGCTGCTGAGTTGTTAGGGGCATGACCTCCCACACATAGTTTGCCTTACTAATTTTCTTAAGTTTCATGGAATTATTACTTTTCTTGGGATTGTACTCTTCATTTTACAAAGCTTTGAATTAAGTAAGACTTAAATAGCATAACAATCTTTAAGAAAATGCAACTTTTTTCTTTCTGTGTAAGTAAAATGAGAGGTCTGGAGCAAAAATGTCCCATTTCAGAGTAACTAAAGAGGGAATATTAGTGGTAAACTATACCGTGCTGGGAAACAGAATAAAAAAGGCAGACACCAAACACCTCCATTTTCCCAAGATTAAATGATTATTTAAAAAGCGCGCCACACTGTATAGAAATCAACATTCTCTCCCATAATTCTGTGCATCTGGGACTATAGAAATGTCACTGTCCCTGTCCCACATCTTCAAATTAACATTCTCAGGTCACAACAATAAGTCTTCCCAAAGGGGACCTTCCGGAAAAACAAGCTATTTCCTCGGCTCATATTTCCCTGGAAAAAAAAAATAAATACAAATAAAGTCTAGTGTGAAATGAGGTCACCCAGTCCAAATTAGCAGGGGTCCCACTGGACGCTTCTGAGGACATAACTAAAAAGCAGGACAAAACCCGGGCTAGCACTACAGAGTAGCCATCTGTACCCTCTGACTCACACTGAGCTTCTGTGGAACCAACTACAATTTTGCCACATGCGTAAGGCAAAAGTTACTTTCTCATTCAGAGATTATGCCCAGTCTAGACTCTGGCTCTGCCACTTGCTAGCTGGGCTATAGAAGGAGTCAATATGTATCAAGTGCTGAGAACGGTCCTAACGTCTATCTAATAAGGGCCAGATTTCACTTATTTTTAATGGAGCAGCCTGGTGGTTAGGGAGTACTCATAAACTCTTACAATGAAAGTAATAATGAGTGAGCACAACCGAGGAGAATGTAGTTAGAGTGCCTGCACACAGAGCCTGCTCTTCCAAACACGGGCTGTGCAACCTTACGTCACGTAACTGGTGTAATTTAACTGTTCAAAGCCCATTTCTTCATATGTGAAGTGGGATAACAAGAAATGGTACCTACCTCCTATGGTCATTTTGATGATTATGAGCTGACAGGTGGAAAGCTCTTAGCATGATGCCTGAGACATGCAGTAAATTTCCAGCCAAGATCTGTTGTTGCCTTAAGCACTTACAGGACCAACTGTTTCCTAGGTAAGGTGTCTCATACCCTAACACATTTTCTATCTGCCTTCTTACTATAGAAGGGGGTTAGTTAGAAGGTAGGGAAAGAAGGGCCACCTTTCCTTTTAAATTGGGGTAACAGTAGGAGAGTGTAAAACTCAGAATGAAACCCAGAGTGTTCATGGTAGGTCTATACAAAAATCACTCAAGAGTTCCAGCATGGATTCAGAGGGGCTTGCTGGGCACGCACACTGAGCCAAAGCAACCACACACACTCTCAGGCCTTTTCGTCTGACTTCAGGCTGGGGAAGCCCGAGCTCTGCACACAAGGGCCTTTCTCGGATGTATCACTAGTGCTACAACGTATTGCAACAAAGGGCTTCTCACACACTTTGTTCTGCAGTCCTATGGAAAGTGCTTCCCACTCACAAACAGCTTTAAACTGATGGCCATTTTAAGCAATCCTGTGTTAAATTTAGCACACAGCCATTGTTTTGTCTCCTAATAAAGCTTGTATCTCGCGGCAATAGCAAACAATAAACTAGAGTCTGAATAAAATCATGCACTAACAAGACTCTAGAAGAGACCAGCTCTAACAACATCATTGTGAACAAATAATATAAACAACTTATCTCTCCAGTTCCTCTCTACCACACTGTTTAAGAGAGTACCTGAATATATAAGGAGAGTCTGAGAAGTTACCAAAAGGCGAGGCTGAGAAACAAAAACCTGAAACTGAGGCCATCCTTTGAACAACCAGGATAACTATCTACAGCCAGAGCCTCTGTGATTTGAACGTGATCACTCAACAGCTTCTGGATCACATCCAGGGATCCTTCTTCTTCATCACCCCTCCTGATGATTCCCAAGCAGCATTTTCCCGCTGTGCCAGAGCAACACATGGAACACTGTGAAGGACACAGCGAATGGTAGCTAAAAGCTAAGCTACAAGAATTAACCTCGGATTCCAGTGACATTTTTTGAAAAAAAATGAACAAAAACAAAAGAGTAAAATATATTTGGGGGTGGGGCAAAAGCAGGAGACACAATGACAGAAGTACCTCTTTTTGCAGCATGCACCAGCAATCTATCCAAGAATTATACACGGGGGCGTAAGGAGGGCATCCACCAGCAAGCCTGGGACAGAACAGAAGATGAGCCATTCAAGTCAATACGTACAAAACGTTCTCTCAAGAGGTCAGTAAAACTCTGTCAAAATATTCTCCCACCTAGACGTTTCCCCAAGAGGCAATTTAGTTCTAACAAATTTCCCTTCATTTTAGATTTAGAATCAATGAATAAACAAAAACTTCAATCAGTTATGTATTTTCTAAAACGCCTAGGTTTTTAATTTGCAGACACATGAAGTTCTAGAACACAGCACTTATATGATTGAAAAGTAGGAAAACGGGATTTAAAAATGACACGGTATTTAGCCCTGGCTGGTGTAGCTCAGTGGATTGAGTGTGGGCCTGTGAACCAAGGGATTGCGGTTCCATTCCCAGTCGGTGCACATGCCTGGGTTGCAGGCCAGTTCCTGGCAGGGGACGCATGAGAGGCAACCACACATTGATGCTTCTCTCCCTCTCTCCCTCTCTCCTTCTCTTCCCCTCTAAAGATAAATAAAGTGTTAAAATAAAGTTTAAAATAAATAAATAAATAAAAATGACATGGCATTTAAAAGAACCTAAATATAATAATGGATAGAAAGAATGGTGATTACTTGCTCTTACTCAGGTATAATCACTTCCTCTCCAAAAAATGTCAGAAACCCTAGTAGGGTTAACTCCTCCTTCAAGTATGCTCTGGGCTAAAACATGGCAGCTGCTGTACAACTCACACAACAAACAGTGCAGCACAATATGAAACATGATAGATGTGCTTGAAACTCCACTCAGCTTCCCATTTGGTATGGTTTGAAAACAGCGGCCCGTGTGTCTGATGGTATGCTGCATCTGGAACTGCTCGGGAACAGAGTTCTCCTGAATCAAATCGAGGGGCGAAGCCTGTCCAATTCCGAATGGTCACTTGGCATCTAGTGGCTGGAACTCAGTGGGGTCCATTGTCACACCTCCACCCACGCTTCCTGCCCGATACAGTGATAAGCTAAGAAACTTTCTATGGACCAGTTTCCTATTTTCCTTTCTTTAAAACTTTCTCCATGAACCCCGCTAGGAAAAACAGGGGTAGGTTGTTGTTCAATCCCTGAAAATACCTTTTGTAACTTCTTATTTCGTTGTTTTTAGAGAGAGAGGCTAAGGGGACAGGGAGAAAGGGAGAGAGAGAGGGAGGAAGAGCGGGAAGGAGGGAGAGGGAGAGAGAAACAAACATCGATTTGTTGCTCCACTTATTTATGCATTCATTGGTGGATTCTTGTACGTGCCCTGACCAGAGATCAAACCTGCAATCTCCATATATCATGATAACACTCTAACCAACTGAATTCCCCAGCCAGGGTTCTTTTATAACTTTTTCAAGAAAAAGAGAGAGATTTAAAATAAAGGAAAAATGTAAAAATAGAATAATTCGATAATTATTCTGCCCTTTTCAGAATAGGACCTATATTGGCAAGTGTGTATAAGTACTTGACAAATATTATTCATGCCTTTCCCTATTCCAAAAAACAAAATGAGCCCTGGCTGGGATGGCTCAGTGGATTGAGTGCAGGCCTGTGAACCAACAGGTCGCCAGTTCGATTCCTAGTGAGGGCACATGCTTGGATTGTGGGCCAGGTCCCCAGTGGGGGGAATGCAAGAGGCAACCACACACTGATGTTTCTCTCCCTCTCTTTCTCTTTCCCTTACCCTCTCTAAAAATAAATAAATAAAGTCTTTAAAAATACAAAAAAAAAAAAAAAAAAAAAAAAAAAAAAAAAAAAAAAAAAAAAAAAAAAACCCAAAACGAAATGAGCCCTCACTGGTGTAGCTCACTGGATTGAGCTCTGGCCTGTTAAGTGAAGGGCTGCCAGTTCGATTCCCAGTCAGGGCACAGGCCTGGGTTGTGGGCCAGGTCCCCAGTTGGGGGCGCACGGAAGCAACTGATCATGTCTCTCTCAAATGCTGATGTTTTTCTCCCTCTCTTCACCTCTCTCTAAAGTAAATATTTAAAATAAATAAACAAATAAATAAACAAATAAATGAGGTGGCTGCTTACGACATAAATTAATGCCGCTGCTGGTCCCTGAGGCATACAGAGAGAAAGAGAGGAAATCTAGCAACAGCATCAACTGTACTTTCGTCCCCCACATTTCTATCAGGACTGCCCTCATTGCCAGGCACACAGGCAGCCACTGCTGGGCTGAGACACGCAAAGCACTCACCCACAGTTGTTGACAGCCATGAGATTGGAGACAAGCACGAAGGGGTAGGTCAACATGCTGGCAAAAAACTGTAAAATGGTAAAAAGGCAGCTAAGTTATTAGGCCATTCCCAGTCTTCTTCATCCTACTCTTTCTTCTCCCTTACAGCCTAGTGCCACTGTGGTCCAATAATCTGACACTGGTTTTGCTTTCTCAGAATCCCAGGGAAGACTAAATACATTTTTGAGCCTGGAGATGCTTCCTTCTCTTAATATACCACTACAGCTAACATGTTAACTAAAGGCCAGAAGACTTCTCATATTCTGTGATTGAGTCCTCAAATAAAACTAAACTACAATATTTAAGAGAAAAAGCAATATAACTAAATATAATTTCAAAACAGCCCTGAAGAAAGTATGAAAACACAAGCATCCTTCCAAAGAAAATGGAAACGCCGCCCAAGGTCAAGTGCTGAAGTGCTCCTGTGCCTAAAGAGTGTGAGGTTCTCTGCAGCAGGCCCGAGAACCAGGGACGGCGCTCTGCTGAGAAAGGCCCACAAGCCCCCGGAAGCTGACCAGCACACTACTTGGGCTTGTTATCACCGCTGCTGTGCTGCACAGACTCTGAGTTGCTCTCACCACTGACAAACAGGAACAAATCTGAGTTTCCTGCGAAACATCTGGGTGCTTAAAGCAGTGATGATGCAGGCCAAATCTAAAACAAAACAATTCCTAGAAGGTCAAAAGGATTTTTAAAAAAACTCACTCCTGTGACAGCTTGGGAATAACTCTTCATTTCATTCATGGTGGACACCTAGAATAGGAAGAAAGCCTGTATTATAGCATGAGTAAAAATAGTAAGCTGATATTAACAGTTAACTGTCCCCAAACATATCAATACATTCTATCTCTAAATTATGAGTTCTTTGACAGCTTGAAATTTAACTTTGAGGATGAAAACATAAAATACTAATTATGAGCATAAAAAGGCAGTAGTCCAAATGATCAATCTGATTGAACACGAGCAAATCCACAGTAAATGAATTTTTAAGAAGGCTTAGGAACAAATGTAATGGCCTCAGGATTTCAGAAGAGAATGAGATTGTATTTCCAGGACATGGGACAAGTTACCAATCTCCTGAAACTACATTTACAGTACACCCGAGAGACAAGTCACTACCCCCCTGTACACCCAGCCGTGCACTCAAGAAGCTAACACAGAGTTAGTCCTACTCCTAGGTGTGTTCTATTTTCCACCATGCTGTGGGGCTGCCTGTATTCAAAGAGGCCCACACTGCTGAGGCAGGGGAAACATTACTTCTAGGAAAGGCTGATTTGCCAAACTTCCCAGACTGAGGTTCCTAGAAAGCCCAACAGAGGGGTCCCCTTGACACTTCAAATGAGACGAAACAGCCTGAATGCACGATACAACTGTCCTGCTTCCTGGTGTCCTCTCTAGTTAGGTACTGATGAAGAGGTGACCTTCTTGCAGCACAGAGACAGAGCCAGCTCTCCTGGGCTTGCTGTGCTACACCCTAGGACTCTTTAGGTGCATCTCTGTATGGTAGATAGTATAGGTTGTCCCATTAGTATTTGAAACCTTGACTGATGTTTAGCTCTGCAATGATGAGCCTGGTGTGTAACGAACTGCCATCTTACTTTAAAGCTAACCAAGCTGCTGGGTCGGCAGCTGCACACCTCACCCAGGTCCCGACCTACCCCGCTGTCCAGCGCATAGGTATTGACGAGGTAGGCCAGTGAGTTACAGAGCCACAAAGAAATGATGTCACCTAGGAGGCGAGGAATAAGACCCCTACATGAAGAAACAATAAAAATATGAAGAAATGTGATCAGTAAAAAGTTAATCCACTCCATACAAGCACTTCCCAAAGAATCAGAGCTTTCAAAACATTCCAGAACACTGAAAAGACATCGACTACCAGAAGCCAGCCTTCATAACTAGTTTGTTCTAGTTGATACAACAGTACTTGAGGCTTATTTCTAATGATTTCATTCCTTTTTTAAAATGCAGGTCAGCTATACTGCTAAGCTATGGCCAATGGCTCACCTCACCATTAATAACCATAAACAGGGAGGCCCAAGATTTGCCCACTCTGGAGAAGAGGCTTAAATATGGTTTTTACTAAACTGTATTTGATATTCAAACTTGGCAGGGAAAAGATGAGAAAAACTACAGAACGAGAATGGCCCAAACCCAGATGCAGGTGAGGGACATAAAACCCATTTTGGGAGTCACGGAGATCTGGGTGAGGCAGCATGGAGTAGCGGGGTAGATATTACCCCACAGACAGAAGGCCAGGGGTCAAATGTCACACTTCTGTCACTTATTGGCTCTATGATCAGGAGCAAATGAACTTCCCAGAGCATCCATATTTTTTAATCTCTAAAATGAGAATAAGTGGCTGTTCTGCCCATCTACCAGAGTATTTATGATGCACGAATAAAATCAATTATGTAGAAACACTCTGAAAATTAAAAAGGATCATTTACTTAATAATGAAGTTTTTATTATTATTAAAAAAATGAGGGTGGCAGCCTTAAGTTCTTCCAAAGTAAATCCCAGGGACTTTATACAGCCTTGCAAAAACATATTCTCTCAGGACAAGGAAGCTACGTGTTAGATGACTTCCCCTTTTTTCAAAAATTAATTTTACTTATTGTATCAATGGTACATATTGGAAACTTACTATAAGGGTAGAAACTTGGAATGAATTCATTTGTTAAAAAAACAAACAAAATTCTCATTTCAAATGTTTTAGATAACCAGAAGAAAAAGTCTGGGATCTAAGCCAGGTGGGTCTAAATAGAACTTAACATGAAGTAAACCCAGAAAAGTACATTTTCCTCAAGGATTAAATGAAGAGTCATGTCCTTATTTTCATTAAAGCTCTCCACTTACAAAAATAACACCCACAAATTTCAATTTACTCACGCGAAAAATCCTAGCATGCCCTCTTCCCGATAGATGGTTACTATGGAGTCACAAAGTCCACTAGGTATAGAGGAAGGAAAGGTAAAATACATTAAGATTATTTTGAAGCTATTTAAAAAAAATGTCCAATTATCACTTTTGACAAGGTCAAATCTATATCCCCCCCACCCCCTACCACCCTCACTCTGCAAACACAGTTGAATTTGGACACAGAAGTGGAAATATTACTACCTAAGGGTGTAATCACATGGAGTCAGTGTGAATTTTGTCTTCAGTGGCTCTGTAACTTATTCTGAGATCCCAGGTAGGCTCCTAAACCTACCTGCCTAGGTCACCTTCTTCTATTTGCTGGTTTTTGTGCAGATCAAATGATATAAGATATATGAATTTGTTCTGTAAACTCTAAGGTAACATAACAACGTAAAGCATTATCATTTTAACACTTAGGCTTCAATGGATCTTGAATACTTGAAAACAAACACTTACCAGTACTTGGATTCTCTGCCTATGAATTGTACCATGGATCTCAGAGTGATCACTGCAGAACACAGAGAGAAGAATTTTTAAAACTACATGAGATAAATTTTGATAGACCTAGTAAGTTAAAAAGGGTTTTTTTCTACCTCAAAAGACACTTTCTATGTGGATAAACTGGATAAAAGCCAAAACATGCGAGCAAACAAAAAACATGCAGGCAAGGCACTTCATGGAACCCCCCAAGTCAGCCATCCGAGCTGCCAGGAGAGGCCATGTGATAAGAGAACGGTACGAAATCACATTGTAGTCATCAACTGCTCACGTACCGTGGAAGGGGTGTGTGATGAGGGTAGCAGCGGACCGAGCCATCATCTCTCGAGTTGTCTAGAAACAATCAACACACATTTCTGAGATCTAAATAAATGACACCCAAATCCCTGTGAGAAGTAAGGTGGGTGGTGACTGTGGAACGAGGAAGTGAGTGACACAGCACCCTGCCCTGGAGTCAGGAAGAGGAAGTAGATTGACTGCTACAACAGACACACTGTTCTTCTATCGTACCTGTCATACATGTGTTTCACTGTTGTTATAGTTACTTCTCAAAATTTCTTTGCAAAAATTTCTATTATCGTCTCAATTTTATAGGTGAGAAAAACAAATGCAAAGAAACAGGGAAGGTCACCAGCAAACAGTCACTGAGATGGAATAAAACTGTGAGGCTGGAGTCAGATTATGAAGTCGCTCTCGTGTTGTAGTGACCTCAGAGACTCTGACACCCTCGCTAGACAAACGTCAGGCTCACTTGAACCTGCACTGACACCTCTGTGAGGACAGGACTCTGACTCGTGTTTTGAACACAATCCTACAGCCCTGCAGTTATCTCAGAGCTGCTGTATTTATCCTTCTCTTTATAGGACTCCATAAAAAGATAGTAAAGATAGTTAAATTACAATGTTTGGAGGTAGTTACAAACAGAGCAGGTCTATCATTCTTTTTTGCATTTAAACATTATCTTCAATCACTTGGTTAAGACATTCCTCACTCCTCTTCCAGCAGTCATTCTGAAAACATCCTATGGTACAGGATGGGCTAACTAAAGTTAAGAAAACAGCTCTGGCTGGTGTGGCTCATTGGACTGAGTGCTGGCCTGTGATCCAAGGGGTCAGTGGTTCAATTCTAGTCAGGGCACATGCCTGGGTTTCAGGCCAGGTCCCCAGTGGGGGGCATGCAAGAGGCAACCAGACACTGATATTTCTCTTCCTCTCTTTCCCCAACCCTTTCCCTGTCTAAAAATAAATAAATAAAATCTTAAAAAAAAAAATACAAAATATCTATTACTACATTTACTTTTAAATAAATTCACTTCATAAAAATTTACAGAAAACTGAGTTGATGCATCTTAGTAAGGTTTGTTTTGAATACATATTTTAGATGACAGCATTTGCTAGAAAACTGTGAAGTCACTAAAGACAATTAGACAAGGTAAAGACTAAGGAATAAAAGAGTAGTCTAAAAGCCGTCAATGGCTTTTAAGTATCAGGAATGATAAATAAGTAAGTAGTACTTAAGTAAGTGAGTATCAGGAATGAAACAAACTCCAATGGCAGGATACAGGAGTGAGAAATGGGTAATGAGGAATATTCCAAAGCCAGAATAATGTCGTAAAAGTACTTCTGGTACATAATACCCAAACACAAGGGGTCTGGCCACTACTTTAACACTTCTGTACCAGAGGATTTCAACTCTACCAGAAGACTTTCAGTAGAAACCGCTTCAATTTTAAAGATCAAACGAGCCCTGACTGGTGTGGCTGAGTTGGCTGGGTGTTGTTGGACAAAGTGAAAGGCTGCCAGTTTGATTCCTGGTCAGGGCATGTGCCCAGGGCTGTGGCTTTGGTCTCTAGAAGATGGAACATACAAGAAGCAACCAACAGATGTTCCTCTCCTCGTTCGCCCTCCCTTCCCTCTCTCTAAAAAAATAAATAAAATCTATAAAAAAAGAAATGAGTGGGCAAAATTAGTTTCCTTGAAATGCATCTAATCCGAATAGCTACCAAAGCTTTTCTACCCTCTCTTTTTTCTGTTATACATACAGGAAAGCCCCAGTTACATTGAAGGTTTAATTTCATTTGGAACAGAAATTGCACATACAGGCCCAATGATCCCGATTCTACCACTGCCACACTGCACACCCTCTGATTTAGGAAAACGGCACAGGACAGAACACCTCTTACCTCCTTGATAACTCGGTCAAAGGAAGATGAGACTTCTTTCTGTACATTTCCAGAACCTAATTCCTGGAAATAAAATAAAAGAAGACAGATATCTTGATGGTTTTAAATAAAACTGTTCAAACAGGAGCCCACCCTATATGTCAACACTCACTGAGGCGAAAGGGAAACTGATTGCCTGTCCCTTCTCCTGAAGAGGCCAAGAGCAGCAACCTGCCAGGGAAAGGGGCCCATGCATGCAAATCAGCTCTGACCTACCTCAACCTTGTCACTGTCCTGGTAATGCTGCAGAGGAAGAGAAAGGAAAAGGGATGATTAGGACGATCACAGTATCACTGAGAGAAGACATAAAATAAAAACTGTTGTTAAAAGCTGATTGATTTTATTTTTGCTGTAAATCTCCCAATTATCTTCTAATTAGTTAACTGTAAGTAAGTATCTCTAAGACAATTTTGTTGTTCAGTTTAACATGATGGTCAGCTGAAGGGATGAGCAAATGCTCACGGAACTCTCATCTACAAGCAGAAGTAAAACAAATATCCAAGAACGTCACCTACTAAACATACATTTAATAGAAAACAAATCAGTAAAAACATAGCCTAGGACTAAGGCAATGGAAAAAAACCTCACGGCTTTTTTATGGAAAAAGCAGGACCAACACCAAATTAGGGCGAGATTCTTTTCTTCACTGCACAAAAGAACAGAGAATCCGTGCTAAGTCTGAATAGCCAGGATCGTCCCACTTTGTCTTTTGTATCTATTTCCAAAACAAGTAAGAGATTTTTCCCTGTATTAGAGAAGAGAACATGAATACCACTGGCGCGCAGGCTATACTGAAAGGGGAAACGTTATTCGTTGGGTATTTCAGAATAATAGAGGCTAGGTGAAGTGAAAGAATCAGACAATGAAGTTCCTAGTGACACCAGAATAAAAAAAAATAGAATCACTTTCTTTTGTAAAAAGAATTATGTTTTTGAAGATCAGGGGCAAAAGCCCTGACCAGTGCGGCTCAGCTGATTGGGCTTCGCTCCTCAAAGCCAAAGGCCACCAGTTTGATTTCTAGTCAGGGCACATGCCTGAGTTGCAGGTTGGGTCCCCAGTCTGGGTACGTACAAGAGGCAACTGACTGATGTTTCTCTCTCATATCCATGTTTCTCTCTCTTTCTCCCTCTCTTCCCTCTCCCTTCTCTCTAAAAATAAATAAATAAAATCTTTAAAAAAAGGAAAAGAGCCCTGGCTGGTGTAGCTCAGTGGATTGAGCTCGGGCTGCAAACCAAAGGATCGCAGTTCGATTCCCAGTCAGGGCACATGCCTGCGTTGCAGGCCAGGTTCCCAATAGGGGGTGTGGGAGAGGCAACCACACATTGATGTTTTTCTTTCTCTTGCTCCTTCCCTTCTCCTCTCTAAAAATAAATAAAATCTTTAAAGAAAAAAAAAAAAAAAAGACATAGCAATGGAAACTGTCCAAAATTATAAAAAAGAAAAGAACTGAAGGGTGAAACAGTTTCCATGTGAGGAACTAACTGAAAAACCTCTCCAGTTCACACCAATGAAGGCTGAAAAGCACTTACGAATCTAAGCCACGTAGATCATGCAACTATTTAACAAGATCATGATTTGCTCATCAGATGATGAAGCATTAGAATTGGTGCAACTATTAAAGCCTAAAAAAGTACATGGAGGTCATGCTGAGTACTAATTGAACAAGCAGTTAGTAAGCATTTGAAATTTGGCACATCTGATATATTATACAGGTTGAAAGTATTATGCAGATTTGGTTAGCATACACATTTCTGATTTTTAATACAGAAGATAACACCCTTGGTGCCAGTAGGAGACAATAATGCAAGAAAAAACCCTGCCAGTTTTATATTCTGAACCACACTCATGCTGAACAACCTTCCCATGGACTGTTCTAAGTAGTACAGAATTTGTATTCATAACACCTTTATAAATAGAGCAAAAGGCAATGTTGTTTGACCTACATCGTAATCAGTGCAACTGAAAAACCACTACAATCAAAATTATGTTTTAGCATTTGAAGTTAAAAGAAGCTGGTAAAACAAAAGCATCTCTAAAAAAAGAAATGTAGATTTC
>PVKU01010052.1:0-55854 GCA_004027475.1 Anoura caudifer | reverse complement strand
TTGAAAAGAATGTGTATTTAGTTTCTTTGGGATGAAGGGCTCTATATATATCAGTTAAGTCCATTTCATCTAGAGTGTTGTTCAATGCCACAATATCTTTGTTGATATTTTGTTTAGAAGATCTGTCCATTTTTGACAGTGGGGTGTTAAAATCCCCTACTATAATTGTGTTGCTGTCAATATCTTTCTTGAAGTCCTCTAAGATTTTCTTGATGTATTTAGGTGCTCCTATGTTGGGCGCATATATATTTACAATGTTTATGTCTGATATGAGTATTGCTACCCTGGCTTTTTTTTCCCTGCCCATTTGCTTGGAAAATTTGTTTCCAGCCCTTCACTTTGTGTCTGTGTAGGTCTTTTGTCCTGAGGTGGGTCTCTTGTAGGCAGCATATGTGTATGTCATGCTTTCTTATCCATTCAGCTATTCTATGCCTTTTGATTTGAGCATTTAATCAATTTACGTTTAAGGTTATTATTGATAGGTACTTATTTGTTGCCATTTCTGTACCTGTGTTCCTCTCCCTCTCTTTTTCCTTTCTTTTTTTTCCTTAAAGCAGTCCATTTAGCATCTCTTGCAGAACTAGTTTGGTAGAGGTGTATTCTTTTAGACTTCTTTTGTCTGGGAAGCTCCTTATTTGGCCTTCTATCTTGATTGAAAGCCTTGCTGGGCAAAGTAGTCTTGGTTGAAGGCCTTTGGTTCTCATTACTTGGAATATTTCTTGCCATTCCCTTCTGGCTTGGAGTGTTTCCATTGAGAAGTTAGCTGCTAACCTTATTGGGGCTCCTTTGTATGTTACTTCCTTTTTCTCCCTTGCTGCCTTTAAGATTCTCTCTTTGTCTTGGAATTTTGCCACTTTAATTATGATGTGTCTTGAGTGGGCGTCTTTGGGTTCCTCTTGATTGGGACTCTCTGTGATTCCTGGATTTGTGTGACTTCTTCTCTCATCAAATTAGGGAAGTTTTCCATCATTACTTTTTCAAATATGTTTTCTATCCCTTGCTCTTCTTCTTTTCCTTCTGGTATCCCTATTATACAGATATCATTCTGTTTCATGTTGTCTTGCATTTCTCTTAATCCCTCTTCATTCTTTCTGAGCCTCTTTTCCTTTTCTTGCTCTTTCTGAATGTTTTTTCTACTTTGTTCTCCAACTCACTGATCCTATGTTCTGTTTCATCAATTCTGCTTTTCATTCCTTCCACTGTGTTCCTCAATTCAGAAATTGTATTTTTCATTTCCTCTTGGCCCTTATTGATAGTTTCTATTTCCTCTTTCATGTTGATGTAGTTTGCAGCGAGTTTCTTGTAGCTTCCCTGTAGTTTCTGGTAGCTCATTGAGAGCTCATGGAGCTTCCTGACCACCACTGCTTTGAACTCAAAATCTGATAGTTGAGTTGCCTCCATTTCATTTAGCATTCTTTCTAGGGCTTCCTCCTTTCCTTTCATTTGGGGATTGTTTCCTTGTCTTCCCATTGTGAGACTGTTCTTGTTAGCCTCAGCTTCTTAAATTGATCTGTTCTGGCTCCTTGGGTTTATGGTGTGAATTTCTGTGGTAGAATACCTATGAGATTCAGTGGTGCTGTCTCCTTTGGGTATCTGGTGTTCATGGCTTCCAGTGTCTCAGCTGTTGAAATGCTCCCTCTTTTGGACCAACTCTGGTCTTTCCACAGTTCCAGGGGTTTTTTGTTTTGTTTTGTTTTGTTTTTGTGTCACTCATAGGTGTTTAAAAAGAGAAAAGAGGAAGAAAAAAGAAAAGAAAAAATGAAAAGAAAATGAAAAGAGAATAATGAAAAGCAGAATGAAAAAGAAAAGAAAAAAGAGAAAGGAAGAAGAGATAAGCTTGGAAAGAAAGGAAGAAGGAGTAAAACAAGAAAGAAATAATGAGAAGCAAAAGGACTTGAGGGTTAAAAAAGATTAAAATAATGAAAAATTAATAATAAAAAAGGGAAAAAGAAAAACAAAGCAAAAAAAAAAAAAAACCCACCAAAAACACCAACTCTTGCTGTTATCAATCTTGCCAAGCCAGTTTTTCTGGCCTTGCTGACTGCAGTGGCCAAGGGGTGACCATATTGTTTTTCTCCCTGTTCAGCTCTCAGTTATGTTTGGCCTACTGTCCTCTGAAGTAGCCTGGGGCCTCTCCACACAGGGCCTCAGTTGTATCTTCTGAGAGGGCATGCGACTACTGTGGTCGCATGCAAGTGCTAATGATCTTTCAGCCTTCCATGCACAGGTGCTGACTGTCCTGTGGCCCCTAATCGACCCCCATGCAGGTCGCACACAGGTGTCTAAGATCTCCCAGCAGTCCACAAAGGTCCCCGATGGCACGTGGGTGCCGAGAGAACGTAATGCAGTTCCCCAATGGCACCAGGGGGCTGAGAGACCGTAGCACTGATGGCGCGCGGGCTCCAATGGATTCCTGCGCAGCTGTTCCCAATGACGTGTGAGTGTAGACAGTGGCATGAGCTCCAACAGAGTCCTCCCAGGGCTATGAGATCTTAACTCCTCTCTGTGAGATTTCAAGCAACCAGGTTTATCCCAGTGCTGCCAAGACCTTGTTTGGATGATCAGGGAGCGATTGAATCAACTCCCCCCCTCCCTAGAGTCTTATGGCCAGCACTGGCCCAGGATCTCAGCCCCTGCCCTGGTCTCTGTGCTGCTGGAGTACTCCCCTTACCGTCTGGTTTTTCAATGTCCAGTGCAATTTTCAATCTCCTGTTTTCAAATATGCTATGTTTCTGATGTCTGTTTGCTGTGCTCCACTGTAAATCAACCAAGTTTTTCACCTGTGTGAAGCGGGGAAGAGGAATATGCTTCCTCTTACCATGCCGCCATCTTCTCTCTCCTGGACATTTTGATATTGTTAATTCTTCCAATTCCTGAGTATGGTACATGCATCCATTTGTGTCTTTCTTGATTTCTTTCTTCACTGTTATGTAGTTTTCTGATTACAAGTCTTTTACCTCTTTGGTTAGGTTTATTCCTAGGTACTTTATTTTTCTTGTGCTATAACAACTGGAATTTTTTCTTGATTCTTGTTTCTGATATTTCATAGTTGGTATATTAAACATGCATTTCATTTCTGAATACTGACTTTGTGTCTCGCAGTTTTGCCAAATTAACTTATTTGGTTGAGTAGTTTTTAGATGGAATCTATAAGATTTTCTATGTACACTATCATGTCATCTGCAAACAATGATAGTTTTGCTTCCTCCTTTCCAATTTAGGTGCCTTTTATTTCTTCTTGTCTGATTGCTGTGGCTAGGACTTCCAAGACTGTGTTAAATAGAAGTAGTGAAAGTGGACATCTTTGTCTGGGTCCTGATCTTAGTGGTCAAGGTTTTAGTTTTTGCCCGTTGTGTATGATGTTGACTGTAGGTCTGAGGTATATGGCCTTAATTGTGTTGAGGTATGCTCCCTCTACTCCCACTTTGCTGATTGCTTTTATCATAAATGGGTGCTGTAACCTTATCAAATGCTTTTCCCACATCTATTGATATGATCATGTGATTTTTATCTTTCCTTTCATTTATGTGATGCATTACATTTATTGATTTGCAAATTTTGTACCATCCTTGCATCCCTGGGATGACCCTTACTTGATCATAGTGTATTATCTTTTTAATTACTGCTGGATGTGATTTGCCAATATTTTCTTGAGGATTTTAGTGTCTATGTTCATCAGCAATGTCAGTGTGTAGTATTCCTTCTTAATTATGTCTTTATCTGGCTTTGGATTTAGGATGATACTGTCTTTCTAAAAAGAGTTTGGGATTCTTCCCTCTTCTTGGAATTTTTGGAATAGTCTGTGAAGGAGAGGGGCTAACTCCTTAAATGTTTTGTAAAATTCTCCTGTGAAACCATGTGGTCTAGGTATTTTATTTGCTGGGAGTTTTTTTGAATACTGCTTTGATTTCACTAGCTGTTATCTGTCTGTTTAGGCTTTCTGCTTGTTCTTCATTCAGTTTTGGGAGATTATATTTTTCTAGAAATTTGTCATTTCATTCAGGTTTTCAAATTTGCTCACATTTAGTTGTTCATAGCAATTTCTTACACTCTTTTGTATTTCTGTGGTATCAGTTGTAATTTCTCCTCTTTCATTTCTGATTTTATTTATTTGGGTCCTCTTCATTTTTTTCTTGATGAGTCTGCTTAAATGCTTGTTGATTTTGCTTATTTTTTCAAAGAACCAACTGCTGAATTTATGGATCCTTCAGATTGTTCTTTTAGATTCTGTGCTGATCTTGGTTATTTCCTTCCTTCTACTAGCTCCAGAGTTTGTTTTCTGTTGTTCCTCCAGTTATTGTAGATGTAGGGTTAGGTTATTTATTTGAATTGTTTCTATCTTTTTAAGTAGGCATGTATCACATGAACTTCATTCTCAGTACTGCCTCTGCTGGGTCCCATAAGTTTTGGATTGTTGTCTGTTTATTTTTCATTTTTTTCCAGAAACTTTTTTATTTCTTCCTTGATGTCATTATGTATGTGTATACTCATATACACACACATATATAAATTCCTTTTGATCTAGGGCATTCTTCCTTGCTATTATTTTGTTTGGAGGATCTCTCCATTTTTGACAGTGGAGTGTTAAAATCCCCTAGTATAAGTGTGTTGCTATCTGTATCTTTCTTCAAGTCCTCCAAGATTTTCCTTATATATTTCAGTGCCCCTATGTTGTGTGTATATTTATTTACATTTTTTATGTTTTCGTGCTGAATTCTTACCTTGAGTATTATAAAGAGTCCTTCAGTGTCTCTGTTTATGGCTTTGTCATTTGAAGTTTATTGTCTTATATCAGCATTGATATCTCATATTTTTATCAGCACTGATATCATATTTTTATGCTTGGAATATTTTTTCCAACCTTTCAATTTCAGTCTGTGTAGATCTTTTTTTTCTGTGGTGGGTTTCTTGTAGGCAGCATATGTGCAGGTCATGTGTTATTTTCCCTCAACTACACTATATTTTTTTATTGGAGCATTTAACCCATTATCATTTAAGGTGATTATTGACAAGTACTTATTGATTTTTCCTCTTTTGTAGCTGCGTTTCTATCTCTCTTACTCTTTTCCTTCCTCTTCTCATAACAGTCCCTTTAGTATATCTTGCAGTGCTGGTTTCATGGAGGCGTATTCCTTCAGCCTTCCTTTGTTTGGGAAGCTCCTTATTTCACCTTCCATTTTAAGTGAGAGCCTCCCTGGGTAGAGTAGTCTTCATTGCAGGGCTTTGCTTTCCATTACTTGGAATATTTCTTGCCATTCGCTCCTGGATTGGAATGTTTCTGTTGAGAATTCAGCTGCTAACCTTATCAGAACTCCCTTTTACGTTACCTCTTGTTTCTCCCTGGCTGTTTTTTAGATTCTTTCTTTGTTTTTTAAATCTGAGCATTTTAATTATGAAGTGTCTTGGAGTAGGCCTATTTGGTTTCTTCATGACTGGGACCCTATAGCTTCCTGAACTTGCATGATTTTCCCCTCAGCAAGTTTGGAAGTTTTCTGTCATTATTTTTTCAAGCAGGGTTTCTATCCCTTCCTCCTTTTCTTTTCCTGGAGAAGTTTCATTTTTTCCTGCAGTTTCTTGAAGCTTGCCTGCCTTCCTTCCTTCCTTCCTTCCTTCCTTCCTTCCTTCCTTCCTTCCTTCTTGTCTTTTTTCATGTGTCGGCTCTACCTGGGTATTTCTTTGTACCTTGCCTTCCAACTCACTAATTCAGTCCTCTGCTTCATCCAGACTGCTTCTAATTCCTTCTAGTGTGTTTTTAATTTCAGAAATTGCAACTTCATTTCTCCTGGCTCTTGTTTATAGTTTCTATTTTCTTTTTCATGCTGTTGTAGCTCTCACTCACTTGTTTTCAGTTTTCTGTGAGTTCCTTGAGCATCCTTAGAACCATTCTTTTGAATTCTATATCTGATAATTTGCTTGTCTCCATTTCATTGGAGTCTCCCATTCCTTTGGATTGCAGGTTTTTGTTTTGTCTCCCCATTTTAGGTGACTCTTTTTGTTTGTTTGTTTCTGCAATTTCCAATGCTCTGCTTTTCTAGCTGTCTTTGTAGGGTGAACTCCTATGATAGGAGTTTTGTGGGACTCAATGGTGTAGTGTTTCTGATCTCCATGTCTGGATGCTCTAGGATTACCTTTTCTTTTCCATTTGAGTGGTCTTTCTAGTTGTACTTGGGTTTTACCCAGTGGTGGCTCCCTTGTTCTTGGGTTCTCCTTCAGTGGGTTTTCTGGCATTCACAATTGCCACCTTATCTTTTCTGTGATCTGGGGCAGGGTGAAGGCAGAGTGGATTATGACAGCAGTAGAGTATTCTATGGGATTTAAAGTACCAACATGTGGAGAACAGATAGAAGATCATTTGGAGAAGTACAGCAATAACCATGATATTTCATCCAACTAGCCCCCTTTTTTAAAGGTGAAAAAGAGACAAAACTCTTATTAGAGAAGAAAAAGAATATGAGCTGACTCCAGAAATCAGAGCATTTATGCTAGGTTAGATGGTGAGATATAGTGAGAGTAAGTGATAGAAACTTGGTGTAGTGTGTGAGAGAATGAAGTTAAGCACAAAAGTAATAAAGCTCAGAAAGACAGTAAAATGGACCAAGACTAGGGAAGGGGGCTTTATGGGAATGGAGACAACAAAAATGTGGAAAAAAACATGTGATCTGAATAAAAATAATGAAAATTGAAAGACCAAGAGTAGTGTGTCATTGGAATATGAATGAGGTTAAGGAAGAGAAATTAAAATGCAATATGAAATGGAGAACAAAGAAATCCAGTGAAACAATGAAATCATACCAACAAAACTAAGAAAACTATATGGAAGTAAGAGAAATGAAAAGAATCAAACCATAATAATAAAAATATGAAAATATAAATAAGTAGTAAAAAATTAAATGCAAGTTCTGTAGAATAGTGAAGTAAATATTGTCTCAGTTGTTGACATTAGCCTTCTCATCTTCCTCTGGATCTGTATTTGATCCTTTCATATCTCCAGGTCCTATTGTCTTATAGTTGGAAGGAAAAGAAAAAAACAAAAACTAAAAAAAAAAAAAAAAACCCAAAACAAAAAATCACCTCCTGCTGACTTTAAACCCAACAAGTAGGTTCTGCTGGTCTTTCTGGATGTTGAGCTTGGGTCCTTTTTCTCCTTTCCTGTGAATCTGCATTCGGGGCTCAGTTTGGACTCCAAATTCACAATTGTCCAACCTCCACCCCAAGCCCTCAGAGTGCTGTGCGATCCCCATTGTCTAAAAGTGTCAAGCTGATGCATTTAATCCATCTCGTTGTGTCCCCCTTTAATTAGTCCATGAAATGTACCAAGTGGGAGGAACTTGCATCTCTGCATCCTCTTTGTAGTCTGGACACTGCATACTCACAAAGTCCCTTCAGGACAGTTTAGTTCTCCTATTAAATTCCCTCTCAGAGCACCTGCTGCCCCACTTTGATCAGCCTGTGTGGCACCCTGATGTGGAGACAATCACACCCCTCCTCTTCCATCTACGTTGGACTTTTCAATGTGCAAGAGTTCCTAAAACAGTGGCTGAGAGCCATTTTTTAGTAAATTCCTCTTGTTTGCACATGGTGTTTGTAACAAGTGCCCAGTCTTTCCCACCACCCAACTCTCTGACCAGTCTCGATACTATCTGTATCAGGGTCCATCACAGTCCAACTCTTCTCCCTTCTCCAGGTATCAGCCAGCTCCCAACCTCTCTGGTACTGTCCCAGTGGGGGAACACTGCCTCTGTGTTTCTCACACTGCATCTTTATGCCCCGCAGTGACTTCAAGCATCCAGGTCTTTCCTGATGTGGTTCTGCCTTCCCAGCTCTGGGAAGGGAGGGAGCTGCCAAGTTGCAATCACTGAATAGCTCTCCCACAAAGCTCCTGCAGCAGCCTTGGATTCTTGAGCCAGGCACCAGGCTTCAGACCAAAGAGTGAAACAGCCTTGGTCCCCACAAAAGTCCCAGGTACCTTACCATCCAAACACAATCTCCTTACCATCTGTTTTCAATGTCCTTTCCTGGAATTATGTTGGCTGTTCACTATGTTTTCAGAAGATCAACTAGGTATCCTAGTTGAACGTAGGAGCAAGTGGGTTCAGCTCCCACCTACCTCACTGCCATCTCCTTCCCCCATCTTCACTTTAATATTCACAACTGGTATAGTGAAATTCATGTAGTACAGTACATGCATATCCTCAATTGGGTACACTTTTCTTCTTGGAAGAATATATTACATAAAACTAAGAGCCAGAAGCTTATTTTATCTTGAAACTGACATAGTCCTATGAATCCATTCACAGTTTACCACATGAAGTAGTGATTATCATAGCTCTTTTGCAATCACACAACTGAAGTAAATATATTTCACAAAGATATCTCAACACATCTTATCATCTCAGTACTTATTAAAACAGTACTTATTATCTCAGACTCTACTAGCATTCATCATATTCTGAAATGAGTACATGTACGTAACATTATACATACTCCGGATGGGTTCTCCTGAACATGCACTTTGTGTGAAATGTTCTTATTCCCAAGTGGTTTTGAGGTTTTCAAATACTTCACTACAGTTTTATCAGAATGAAATGTACTTGGAGCTCAACAAGCAGCCTGCTATGTTCATATTCACTTTGATATTCACAAACCAGTGCAGTGCAAATCAGGTAGTACACTGTACCTGAATGAGCTGTAGGGTAAGCTTTTCTGCATGGAAGGGTATGTTAAAGCATACTTGTGCCAGAAAAGTGTTCTACTTCCATAGTGAATAATCATATGAATTCATTCATTGTTGTTCACATGCAACAGTGATTTTCATAGCTATTTTGCAATCAAACTTACATATGAATATTATGAAATGTTCATATTTCACAAAGACACTTCAACAGATCTTCACAAAACAGTACTTATCATCTCAGTCACCACTAGTATTTATCACATACTGAAATGAGTACATATATGTGGAAAATATATGCTGAATATGTATTTTCCCTAAAACACACTTCATATGAATTATTCTCATTCCCAAATGGTTTCAAGGTGATCAAACATTTCACTACCATTTTATCAGAGTGAAATACACTTGGAGCATGGCAAGTGGACTGTTGAGTTCATATTCACTTTGGCATTCACAAACCTGTACAGTCCAAGTCATGTAGTAGACTGTATAGGCACATGCTAGTTGGAGTATGCTTCTCTGCTTGGGAGAATACATTGAAGAAAACTGTAGTCCAGAAGCTTATTATACCTCAAAATGGACAGAGTCCTGTGCATCCATTCATTCTTTTCCATGGAACAGTGATTTCAGTAGCTCTTTCACTATCATACTTACTAGTACTATGATCATGTTTCACAAAGACTCTTCAACAGGTCTCCCAAAATCAGCACTGATTATTATCTCAGACACCACTAGAATTTACCCCATAGTGAAATGAGTTCCCGTATATGGCATTACAAAGGCTACAGATGGGTTTTCTCAAAAACCTGCTTCACACCAAATTCTCTCATTCCCATGTGGTTTACAGGTGTTCAAACCATTACTACATAGCATATATGAAGGTGGAGGAAAAAATTGTAGAGGACATTGAAAAAGAGATGGTAAGGAGGTTGCTTTGGGATGGTAAGGTCCCTGGGACCAGCATAGGGACAAGGGCTATTGCAGTCCCTGGCCTGGCTCCTGCCATTGCCTGTTGCAGGGTCCTTGGATGAGAACCAAATCAACAGCTCCCTCCCCTGCCAGACATAGAGTGTCCCATGATGGGCCTGGATGCTTGAAGTCATGGTGTGGGGAATAGAGATGAAGTGGGAGACACATAGGGGCATTGTTCACCTGCTGGGACTGTGAATGTCAGCTGGGTCATTACCAGAGGTTGGGGAGCTGGGTGACACCTGGAGAAGGGAGAGAGTTGTGCCATTACAGACCCTGACTGGATAGTCTTTGGTCTGGTTGGAAAGTTGGGTTGTGTGAGAGGTCGGGTGTTTGTTAGGAGTGGCAGGCTTGAATAGGAGGATTTTATTTAAAAAAGAGGCTCTCAGTCACAGTTTAGGGAATTCTCCTACAGCAGCCATTCCCCATTGTGCTGGCCATGCCCCTGCAGCTGAGGTGTTTGCACCCCTGCTGCCTCAGCCACATCCTTGGCAGTGCCCCTGCACTGAACCTTGGCCAGACTGGCTCACTAAGAGGAAGGAAGAGGCATGCCTTGTGGAAGAGAGCACCAGGGCTCAGGGAGTTAGCAGTCCCCAGAAAGACTTAATCAGTGGGGGAGCTGAAATACCCTGAAGAGACTTTGAGAGTGCCTAACACCTAGGACAGCAAAGAGCAAGAAGGTGCTGTGTGAGTGGTACTTAATTAGTGCACCTCAAGGACAGCACAACTGATAGACTGAAGGTGCCACCCTTCAGCCCATCAGATGGGCACAGATGGGCAGTGGGGGCCTAGCAGCAAATGGAGGAAATGGGCTGGAGCCTGGGCAACTGTGAAGAGTACAGCCCAGACCTGGCCCTCATCCTCTCAAAACCATAGGAAGGGAGAAAAGCAAAGCCCAACCCCCCTCAGCCTGCAGCAGCCAGGAAGACCAGAAGAACTCATTTGGTGGGTTTAAAGCCAACAGGAGGCTTTTTTTCATTTTTCTTTTTTTTTCCACCACAGGATGCAATAAGACCTGGAGCTGTGAAAGTGCAGAGATGGACCCAAAGAGGAATCACAAGTCTAATCCCAATAACAAAGAAACTGAGAAAAATTTCACTTTGCTATTCCAGAAAACTTGCATGTTATTGTTTATTTGTATTGCTATTATTTTTACTTCTTTTATTTTATTGGTATTTTTTCATTTCTGTTCTTTCTGTTTAGTTTTCTTTGTGTTATTTGCTTGTTTAATTGCATTGTTTGGTTCTCCTTATTCTCTCATAGCATATTATAATTTTCCTTCTTTCAATTCACTTGTGTCCCAATAGCACACTACTCTAGGTCATGTACTTCCTATTCTTGTTATTCAGATCATACAGTTTCTCTAATATGATTGTTGTTCCAGTACTATTATTGCAAATAATCATTGTTCCATACAATAGTAAATATTATACAGCACTACACCTGGATCTTAGCCCATTTCACTAACTTCTGGAACTTTATTACTGTTGTGGTTAACTCTATTCTCTTGCAAACTACCCTATTTTCTATCCTTTAATCTCACTATATCTCATAATCTGACCTCCCACAAGCTCTGTTTTCTGGACTCAATTCACAATCCTTCCCCCCTCTAAAAAGAGTCTTATCTCTTTTAAACCCTTTCTAAAGTGTGGCTAGTTGGGTCAACTATTACAGTCACACTATACTTATCCAAAAGATCTCCTATCTCTTCTGTATGTGTTGGTACTTTAAATCTCATAGAATACACTCCCAATGACTTAATCCATTTTGCCTTCCCCTTCCAAATGATCACATACAAGAGTAGATGGGAGCTGTGAACACCAATATACATGCTGGAAGAGAGAAAACTCAAACAAAGGAAGTACCAACAGAAAATAAAGGAAGATGTTAGAGGAGTGAGTGAAGGCCACACTAACCTGCACCCAGATCCAATCTGGAATTGCAACTAAAGGTGGAGAAACTATCCTGAACCAAAAAAGAGAGCAATAGTGAGAGAGAAGCCGCATAACCTCGGGTGGACAGAAGAACCAGTTTTGACACAACCTGTCTGCACCTGCACAACAGCATACCAGATGTGGTGGGCAGAGTGACCATAGTTAACCAGTTGGAGGGAAGACCCCACCAAAGAAAGACCCAACAACAATCAAAACCCAAATACATCCAGAAAGCTAACAGAAACAAAATGCCAAGAGCAGCAACTTCAGGAGAACAAAGAGATGGCACCACTGAATCTCACAGGTCTCCTACTATAGAACTTCATACCACAAACTAAGGGACTCAGAACAGATCAATTTAACAAGCGGAGGCTAACAAGAAGAGTCTCACAAATCATAGGAAGACAAAGAAACAAACCCCAAATGAAAGGGAAGGAGGAAGCCTCAGAAAGAATGCTAAATGAAACACAGACACAACAACTATGAGATAGTGAGTTCAAAGCAATGGTTACAAAGAAGCTCAATAAGCTCACTGAGAATTACAAAAAACTCCAGGGAAACTATGATGAACTCACTGCAAACTATATAAACATGAAAAAGGAAACAGAAACTATCAACAAGAGCCAAGAAGGAATGAAAATACAATTTCTGGATTGAAGAACACAGTAGAAGGAATCAAAAGCAGGCTAGATGAAGCAGAGGATTGAATCAGAAAGCTGGAGGACAGTAGAAAAAAAACTCCCAGAAAGATCAAGAAAAGGGAAAAGACTCAGGAAGAATGGAAAGGTGTTAAGGGAACTGCAGGCCAACACGAAACACAATAACATCCATAAAATAAGCATACCAGAAGGAGAAGAAGTGCAAGGGATAGAAAACCTGTTTCAAAAGTAATGATGGAAACTTCCCTAATTTGATGAGAGAAAAAGTCACACAAATCCAGGAAGCAGAGAAGGTCCCAAACAAGAGGAACACAAAGAGGCCCACTTCAATACATGTCATAATTAAAATGGCAAAATTTAAAGACAAAGAGAGAATCTTAAAGGCAGCAAGGGAGAAACAGGAACTAATATACAAGGGAGCCCCAATAGGGCTAGTTGGTGACTTCTCGATGGAAACAGTACAAGTCAGAAAAGAATGGCAAGAAATATTCCAAGTAATGAAATGCAAAGGCCTGCAATTGGAGTACTTTAACCAGTAAGCCTCTCATTAAAATGGAAGGTGAAATAAGGAGGTTCCTAGACAAAAGAAGGCTAAAAGAATACATCGCCATCAAACCAGCACTGCAAGATATGCTAAAGGAACTGGTTTAAGAAAGGAAAGAAAGGGGAGAGAGAGAGAGAGAGAGAATGGTAAGAAATTACTATGAAGAACTATATGCCAAGAAATTTGAAAACCTAGGTGGACAGGAAAAAATTTCTAGAAAAATATAATCTTCCAAAGATGAATGAAGAAACAGAAGGCCTGAGGAGACTGAAACAGCTGACAATATCTGAGCAGTAATAAAAACAAAAGCCCAGTACACAAAAGCCCTGGACCATACCATTTCACAAGAGACTTTTACAAAACATTAAGGAAGACCTAACCCCTACCCTTCACAGACTATTCAAAAAAAAAAAAATCTAAGAAGATAGAAGACTCCCAAAGTCTTTTTATGAAGTCAGCATCATCCTAATCCCAAAACCAAATAAAGAAACAGAAAAAAAGAAAACTTCAGGCCAATATCGCTGATGAACACAGATGCTAAAATCCCCTACAAAATATTGACAAATCACATCCACAAATACATTAAAAAGATCATACACACTTCTGGCCAACATGGAGGTGTAGGTGGACACACTGTGTCTCCTCTCACATCCAAGATTAAGGACAACAAAAATATAGAACCAAAAACTAAAACCCCAACCAGGACAGAGAGAAAATTAAATTGTACGGGAGTCTGACAATGATTCACCCAGACTGGTAAGAGGGGCAGAGTCAGCAGCCGGCAGAGTCCTCAGCAGGCAGAGTCGGGTTGCAGTGGGATAAGACAGTGGCTGGTGATCCCAGGTGCGAAGTCACCCCAGGCACACAGGTGGTGGTTGCCGGTTGCTGAACACGAGGAGGCCAAGCGGGGCACACAAGGTGGCTGACCGTGGACACACATTCGCGCACAGATAAATCAGCTGAAAATGGGCAGCAAGACAGACTGCATGATGCAGGGCCCCAGCACAGGGAAGTGAAGCCTAAAAGCACCCATTGAAAACACTTGTGGGAGCTGAGGTGCTGGGAGGGAGTCCCAGCCTCACAGGAGAGTTCATTGGGGAGACCCCTGGAGTCCTGGAGCATGTGCAGGCCCACCCACATGGAAAACAGCACCAGAAGGGCCCAATTTGATAGGGGAAAGTGACTGAAGAGACTGGAATCTATGAGAGAGCACAGAGCAAGCACCATTGTTCCCTCTTGGACCCCGCCCCCACATCCAGCATCACGACTCAGCGACTGGGCTGCCCCGCCCACCCTGGTGAACACCTAAAGCTCTGCCCCTTACTATGCAACAGCTGTGACCAGACAAAAACAGAAACTACAAAAATGAAAACAAAAACCAAAACTAAACTAAACCAAGGATGGCTCAAACGGGAGAACAGACTGGGGCCCCGGAGCTAATTCATTTAAGTGACCAGGAGGTGATCAACCTATCAGATACAGAGTTCAAGCACTGGTAGCCAACCTATCAGAAGCACAGTTCAAAGCACTGGTGATTAGGAAGCTCACAGAATTGATTGATTTTGGTCGCAAATTAGATGAATGAATGGAGGCTACAATAAGTGAAAAGAAGAAAAATGCACAGGGAACCAATAGTGATGGGAGGAAAACTGGGACTCAAATCAAGGGAGTGGACCACAAGGAAGAAAGAAACAACCAAATAGAAAAGAAGGAAGAAACAAGAATTCAAAAAAATGAGGAGAGGCTTAAGAACCTCCAGGACATCTTAAGTGTCCCAACATCCGTATTATAGGGGCACCACAAGGGGAAGAGGAAGAGCAACAAGTGGAAAACTTATTTGATCAAATACTAAAGGAGAACTTCCCCAATCTGGCAAAGGAAATAGACTTCCAGGAAGTCCAGGAAGCTCAGAGAGTCCCAAAGAAGTTGGACCCAAGGAGGAACACACCAAGGCACATTGTAATTACATTAGCCAAGATTAAAATGAAGGAGAGAATTCTAGAAGCAGCAAGGGATAAAGGCAGAGTCATCTACAAAGGAGATCCCATCACACTGTCAGCTGATTTCTCAAAAGAGACCTTACAGGAAAGGAGGGGCTGGAAAGAAGTATTCCAAGTCATGGAAGTCAAGGACCTACATCCAAGATTGCTCTATTCAGCAAAGCTGTCATTTAGAATGGAAAGGAAGATAAAGTACTTCTGAGATAAGGTCAAGTTAAAGGAGTTCATCATCACCAAGCCCTTATTATATGAAATGTTAAAGGGACTTATCTAAGAAAAAGATCAAAAATAAGACAGTAAAAAACAGCAAACTCACTGATATTAACAACCACACCTAAAACAAAAGCCAACTAAGCAAACCACTACAACAGGAGCAGAAACACAAAAATGGAGATCACATGGAGGGTTTGCAACAGGGGAGTGGGAGGAGGAGAGAGGAGGAAAAGGTACAGAGAATCAGTAGCATAGATGGTGGGTAGAAAATAGACAGGGGGAGGGCAAGAATAGTGTGGGAAATGTAGAAGCTAAAGAACTTATGACACATGGACATGAACTAAAGGGGGGAATGTGGGTGGGAGGGGGTGTGCAGGGTGGAGGGGAATGATGGGGGAGAAATGGGATAACTGTAATAACATAATCAATAAAATATAATTTTAAAAAAAGATTATACACCATGATCAAGTGGCATTCATCCCAGGGATTCAAGGATGGTATAATATTTGCAAAGCAATAAATGTAAAACACCACATAAACACAGGCAAAGACAAAAATCACAATCATATCAATAGAGGTGGAAAAGCATTTGATAAGGTAAAGCACCTATTTATGATATAAAAAAAAACACTTGGCAAAGTGGTAATAGAGGGAGCATTCCTCAACCTGATAAAGGCCATATATGAGAGACCTACAGCCAGCATCATACTCAATGGGCAAAAACTAAAGGTTTCTCACTAAGCTTAGGAACAAGACAAGGATGTCCACTTTCATCACTTCTATTCAACACAGTATTGGAATTCCTTCCCACAGTAATCAGACAAGAATAAAATAAAAAGCATCCAAATTGGAAAGGAGGAAGAAAATTGTCGTTGTTTGCAGATGACATGATAGTGTACATAGAAAATCCTATATACTCCACCAAAAGCCTACTGAACCTAATAAGTGAACTAGGCATAACAGCAAGATACAAAGTCAATATTCAAAAATTGAAGGAATTTTTATACACCAAAAAGAAATATCAGAAAGAGAAATCAGGGGGAAAAAAATCCCATTTGCTACAGCAACAAGAAAAATAAAGTACATAGGAATAAACCTAATCAAGGATGTAAAGGACCTATACTCAGAAAACTACACAACACTGAAGAAAGAAACTAAGGAAGACACAAACAAATGGAAACATATAACATGTTCATGGATTGGAAGAATTAACACCATAAACATGTCCCTACCCAAAGTAATTTATAGATTCAATGCAATACCTATTAAAGTACCAATGACATGTTTCAAAGATATAGAACAAACATTACAAAAATTTATATGGAGCAATAAAATACCCCAAATAGTTGCAGAAATTTTGAGAAAGAAGAACAAAGTAGGAGGCATCACAATACCTGATATCAAACTGTATTACAAGGCCACTGTAATCAAAACAGCCTAGTACTGGCATAAGAAGAGACACATGGACCAATGGAACAGAATAGAGAGCCCAGAAAAAAGAACTCAAGTCTCTATGGTCAATTAATATTTGACAAAGGAGGCAGAAGCTTAGAGTAAAAATAGCCTCTTCAACAAACAGACAGCTACATGCAAAAAATGAAATTTGATCACCAACTTACACCATACACAAAAATAATTTCAAGGTGTAAAAGATTTAAATACAAGCCATGACACCATAAAAATCCTAAAGGAAAACATAGGCAGGAAAATCTCACGCAGCAATTCCACACAGCAATATTTTCACTTATATGTCCCCTAGAGCAAGGGACATTAATGAAAGAATAAACAAATGGATGTCATCAGAATAAAAAGCTAAAGAATTCAGCTAAAAATGAAAAGAGAATCAAATGTATGGGAAAACACATTTGCCAATGATACCTTGGACAAGGGTTTGATCTCCCAAATATATAAAGTACTCATGTGACTTCACTCCAGGAATATAAGAACACAGTTTAAAAAAGTGGGCAAAAGACCTGAACAGAAACCTCCCAAAGGAGGACTTACAAAGGGCCCAGAGACAGATGAAAAGATGTTCAGCATCACTAGCTATCAGATAAATGCAAATTAAAACCACAATGCAATACCACTTCATACTGGTGAGAATGGTCATAATAAATAAATCAACAAACATGTGTTAGAGAGGATGTGGAAAAAAGGGAACCCTAGTGCACTCATGGTGGGAATGCAGACTGATGCAGTTACTGTGGAAAACAGAATGAAATTTTCTCAGAAAACTAAAAATAGAACTACCTTTTGACCCAGTAAATCCACTGCTGGTATTATATCTTAAGAACCCTGAAACACCAATCCAGAATTACCTATGCACCCCAATGTTCATAGCAGCACAATTTACAATAGCCAAGTGCTAGAAGCAACCTGAGTGCCCATTAGTAAATGAATGGATCAAGAAATTATGTTACATTTACGTGATGGAATACTACACAACAGAAAGAAAGAATGAGCTCCTACACTTTGCAACAGTGTAGATGGGACTGGAGAGTTTTATACTAAGTGAAATAATCCAGGCACTAAAAGACAAATAATCTCAGGTTTAAGTGAACCTAAACAACAAAACAAACAAGCAAGCAAAATATAACCAGAGACAATGAAATTAAGGACAAAGTGAGAATAACTGGAGGGGAGTTGGGAAGGTATAATGGGGAGAAAGGGGTGAAGAGTTTTCAGAAACAACTATAAAGGACACATGGACAAAACCAAAGGGGGATGAAATGGGGGACAGGAGGTGGGAATGGCTGGTGGGGGTAGAGGTGGGAGGGAAAGGCAGACAACAGTAACTGAATAACAATAAAATAAAATATGAAAAATAAAAATAAATTAATTAATTAAAACCCCCACTATAATAATATCAGTGTGAAATGCCCTGGGAGCTTTAGAAGTCATCTGTTAGGTTGATATTCATTTTCACTTTCTCAAATCTTGATAGTCTGTGACAAGTAGTAAACTGTACATTCATGTTGCAGTAGAGGTACGTTTTTCTGTTTGGAAGAATACATTGCAGAAAATTGTGCTCAAAAAGCTTATTCTACTTTAAAACTAACTGAGTCCTATGCATCCATACACTCTTTTGGCCATGGAAAAATTATTTCAGTACTTGTTTATGTATCAGACTTACCAATGAAGTGATCATGTTTCACAAGGGTACTTCCACAGATCTGCTGAAAACAGCACTTAACTCAGACACCACTAGACTTCATCACATACTGAAATGTGTCTATGTGCATGGCATTCTAAATACTGCATCTGGGTTTCCCTATGCATTTTACTCATTCTCAAGTTCTTTAGATGTGTTCAGACACTTCACTACTGTTTTATCAATGTCAAATGCACTTGGAACACAGCAAGTGGACTGTTGTGTTCATATTCACTTTGACATCCACACACTTGTGTAGACTGCAATTTTACATCCCAGCTGGGGTTCACTTTTCTGTTTGGAAGAATACATTGCAGAATACTGTGGTCAAGAAGCTTATTCTACATCAAACTTAAATAGTCCTATGCATCCATTCTGTCATTTGCCCATTTAACAATGATATCATTAGGTCTTTCCCTATCAAACTGACCACTGAAGTGATTGTGTTTCACAAAGATTCTTTAACTAATCTGCTGAAAACACCATGCTTTACCTAAGACACCACTAATATTCATCTCCTACTGATATGAGTACATTGACATGGTGTAGGAGACCATTCTGCATGGCGTGGGCCAAGCTCTCACTCAGAGATGCACAGGACCCATGCCCACAGATAGGTTCTCCTGTGGGGAATCAGGCCTGCATTTGTACCTAAGCCACTTTGAGACTTGCTTTTGCTAAAACTCTCTCACCCTGAATTGAGATGGCAAGTGCTTACTGTAACTTCCTAAAATCCATGCCAAAACTCCCCAGTGTGGAGTGTAACTGGTTCAACCACTTTTCTTTTTCATTTGCTACTATCCTTCTTCTGTGATGTGATTAGCAGCATTGGCTCCTTTGTTTTCTGTAAAAGGTAACCACCTAAAATGAACCTGTGCATAGTAAATGAGGACCATCATGTAATATGCCAAAGAAAAGAAATAAAGGCTTGTCATGGCAGAGGCTGTGATTTTTCTCCCCATCAGAGAAAAACCATGGTGTCCCTTTTCTTCCACGGGACTCGGTAGTCCGTGTGAATTTCTTGTATCTCATCCACAATGTGGCAGACCCCATGAGCTGGGGTTCACATCAACATGGTATAAAAACACTGCACAGTTTTTCCCCAAAACTGGCTTCATACAAAATAATTTCATTCCTGAGTGATTCTGAGATGTTCAAACACTTTGCTAACATTTTATTATGTCAGACTACACTAGTATTCCTCTTGTCCTGAAATTAGTACATATACATGGCATTATAAATGCTACAGATGGGTTTTCCCAAAAATCCACTTTGTATGAAATAACCCCATTCCTGAGTGATTTTGAGATGTTCACACACTTCACTACCATTTTATTTTGTTAGACACTACTAGTATTAATCTCATACTGATATGAGTATATTTACGTGGCATTATAAATGCTGCAGATGGGTTTCCCAAAAACCTACTTCTTACAACATACTTTAATTCCAAGTGATTTTTAGATGTTCAACACTTCACCACCATTTTACTATGTCAGAAATCACTAGTGTTCATCTCATACTGAAATAGGTACATTTGAATGGCATTATAAACACTTTATTTTTTTATTTTTTTAACATTTTATTTATTTATATTTAGAGGGGAAGGGAAGGAGAGAGGGAGAGAGGGAGAGAAATATCAATGTATGGTTGCCTTTCATGCATCCTTTGCCAGGAACTGACCTGCAACCCAGGCATGTGCCCTGACTGGGAATCGACCCACGATCCTTTGGTTCACAGGCCCGTGCTCAATCCACTGAGCTACACCAGCCAGGGCATTATAAACACTTTAGATGGGTTTCCTCGTGACAAACAAGCATCACTGCTCAAATGTTTGCTTCTCTCCTCATGGTCTTAACAGAATTACCTTCATAGCAGACTGAACCATATGCTTTTTGTAACTGAAGAAATAAGAGTAAGTATAATGCAGTTATTAATTTTAGCCATGTTGTAAAGCGTGGAAAGAAAACTCATGCTGCCAATACTATTGGATCTCTATTAGCATTCTCAGGTGTAGAAGTAACCAGAATTTTGTTCTTCCAATCTATGCTCAGTCCTATACTGTTTCATTGAACAAAGCTTATAATAAATGGCTTTATACAAACATTGCTATTGTTTTATTGAACTTTTCCTTTTGTCTCCATCAATTCTGTTCCAAAAGAACATGATTTGTTTTGTCTAAAGGCAAAGTTTTACATTACATAATGAGGAGAGTTTATATTTACAAACTGTTGTCTTTGCTGATAAGCACTCCCAAATCTCATCTGGTATGTGTTAAATTTAAGCACATTCAAACACTGCACTGTGGCTTTCCGTGTGAGACAAAAAGGCTGAGAGTAATCAGTAGATTCTCCAACATATATTTTCCTCATAAACTTAAGCAACTTCCATATTTCAGGTAATTTAAGAGAGTACTTTCAGGTTCCTTTGCTACAATGCATTTCTTTCATTGAAACTGTACATGCTCGATGGATTGGGCAAAAGGCTTCTTTCACAAAAATTTCAATATGTATCAGGTAATTTTCAGGTATAAATTTGTTGTACAGGTTTTTTTTAAGATCTCAGTAGAGAATTTTCCATAACTTACTTGTTATGCATGAAAAAACAGCATTTACCCAGCTTTACAATATCATACTTAAGAGACAAGAGTTTAGTCATAGATGGCTTCAAGAGAGACCTTTATTTCTAAGCTTCTCACTACTTTAAAAGTCAGAAAGTTAACACACAATCTAGAAAAACATTAGAGCACACCTTCACCAACAAACATTATCACATAAATTGTTGTGTCTGTTTTCATGTGCTTCCCAGTATTACCTACATACCTGACTGAACCATATGCTTTTATGTGACTGCAGTTCGGATGATGTAAACAGAAATAACAGTACACCAAGTGCAACACAGAAATTAACTTCAGCTGTGTTCTAAAGCTTACAATAAAAACTCACACTGCCAATACCTTTATCTGTCTATTAATATTCTAAGGTGTAGAACTAACCAGAATATTATCTTCTAATCCATGCTCAATCCTATAGTGCTCCACTGAACGAAGCTTAAATAAACAGATTTACACAAAACAGCTCTTGTTCATTGAACTTTGCATTTGATATCATCAAAGCTCTTCAAAAATAACATGTTATCATGACTAAAGGCAATACTGTACATTTCACAATGAGGAGAGTTTGTATTTACAAATGATAGCATCTGCTGATAAGTGCTTCCAAATCTCACTTGGTATACATTAAACTTAAGCATGTTCCAACACTGCACTGAGGCTTTCTGAGCAGGTCAAGCAGGCTGAGAATGATCAGTGGAACAGAATAGAAAGTCCAGACATAAACCCAAGTCTCTATGGTCAATTAATATTTGACAAAGGGGGAAAAAGCATAAAATAGAGTAAAAATAACCTCTTCAACAAATGGTGTTGAGAGACCTGGACAGCTACATGCAAAAAAATGAAACTTGATCACCAACTTACACCATACACAAAAATAAATTCAAGGTGGATAAAAGAATTAAATATAAGTCATGACACATAAAAGTTCTAAAGGAAAACATAGGCAGGAAAATCTCAGATATTCCATGCAACAATATTTTCACTGATATGTCCCCTAGAGCAAGGGACATAAAAGAAAGATTAAACAAATGGGACCTCATCAAAATAAAAATCTTCTACAAAGCTAAAGAAATCAGCATTAAAACAAAAAGAGAATCAAATGTATGGGTTTGATCTCCAAAATATATAAAGAACTCACATGACTCCACTCCAGGAAGACAAAGAACCGAACTAAAAAAAGTGGGCAAAAGACCTGAACAGAAACTTCTCCAAGGAGGACATATGGAGGGGTCAGAGACATATGAAAAGATCAGCATCTCAGAGAGATGCAAATTAAAACCACGATGAGATATCATTTCACACTGGTGAGAATGGCCATCATATCCAAATCAGCAAACAACAAATATTAAAGAGGATGTGGAGAAAGGGAACCCTAGTGCACTGGTGGTGGGAATGAAGACTGGTGTAGCCACTGAGGAAAACAGTATGAAATCTCCTTAGAAAACTTAAAATGGAACTACCTTTTGACTCAGCAATTCCACTGCTGGGATTATAACCTAAAATCCCTGAAACACCAATAGAACACCATAAGAACTTATGCACCCCAATGTTCATAGCAGCACAATTTACAATAGCCAAGTGCTGGAAGCAACCTAAGTGCCCATCAGCAAATGAATGGATCAAGAAACAATGGTACATTTACACAATGGAATACTACACAGTAGAAAGAAAAAAGGAGCTTCTACCCTTTGCAACAGCATGTATGGAACCAGAGAGCATTATGCTAAGTGAAATAACCCATGCAGTGAAAAACAAATACCATACGATCTCACCTTTAAGTGGAACCTAATCAACAAAGCGAACAAGCAAGCAAAATATAACCAGAAACATTGAAATTAAGAACAATATGACATTAACCAACATATACCGTGTTCATGGATCAGAAGAATTAACATCATCAAAATGTCCATACTACCCAAAGCAATTTACAGATCCAATGCAAACCTATTAAAGTACTAATGGCATATTTCACAGACATAGAACAAACACTTCAAAAATTTGTATGTAACCATAAACAACCTCGAATAGCTGCAGCAATTTTGAGAAAGAAGAACAAAGTAGGAGGGATTACAATACAATACCTGATACCAAACTGTATTACAAGGCCACTGTAATCAAAAGAGCCTGGTACTGGCATAAAAACAGGCACATGGAGCAGTGGAATAGAATAGAGAGCCCAGAAATAAACTCAATTCTCTATGGTCAATTAATATTCAATAAAGGGGGCAGCAACATAAAATGAAGTAAAAGTAGCCTCTTCAATAAGTGGTGTTGGGAGAACTGGACAGCTATGTGCAAAAAAATGAAACTTGAACACCAACTTACACAATATGCAAAAATAAATTCAAGGTGGATAAAGATTTAAATATAAGCCGTGACACCATTAAAGTCCTACCTAGAGAAGAACATAGGCAGGAAAATCTCAGATATTTCACACAGCGGCATTTTTACTGATATGTCCCCTATAGCAGGGGACATAAAGAAAAGAATAAACAAATGGGATCTCATCAAAATAAAAAGCTTCTGCACAGCTAAAGAAAAGATCATTAAAATGAAAATAGAACCAACTGTATGGGAAAACATATTTTCCAATGATTCCTCAGACAAGGATTTAATCTCCAAAATATAGAAAGAACTTACATGACTCCACTCTAAGAAGATAAGCAACCCAATTAAAAAATGGGCAAAAGACTTAAACAGACACTTCTCCAAGGAGGACATACAGAGGATCCAGAGACACATGAAAAGATGCTCAATATCACTAGCTATCAGAGAGATGCAAATTAAAACCACAATGAGATACCACTTCACACCAGTCAGAATGGCCATCATAAACAAAGCAACAAACAACAAGTGTTGGAGAGGTTGTGGAGAAAAGGGGACCCTAGGGCTCTGTTGGTGGGACTGTAGACTGGTACAACCACTAGGGAAAGCAGTATGGAATTTTCTAAGAAAACTAAAAATGGATCTACCTTTGACCCAGCAATTCCAGTGCCAGGATTATATCCTAAGAACCCTGAAACACCAGTCCAAAAGAACCTATGCACCCCAATGTTCATAGCAGCACAATTTACAATAGCCAATTGTTGGAAGCAACCTAGGTGTCCATCAGTAAATGAATGGATCAAGAAACTGTGGTACATTTACACAATGGAATTCTATGCAGCAGAAAGAAAGAAGGAGCTCCTATCCTTTGCTACAGCATGGATGGAACTAGAGAGCACCATGCTAAGTGAAATAAGCCAGGTGGTGAAAGACAAATACCATATGATCTCACCTTTAACAGGAACCTAATCAACAAAACAAACAAACAAGCATAATATAACCAAAGACACTGAAATTGAGAACAGGCTGACAGTCACTAGAGAGGAGATGGGAGGGAATTTCAGGGGAAAGGGGGAAGGGTTTAGAGCAACAAGTATAAAAGACACATGGACAAAAACTAGTGGGGGTGGAAATGGGAGGGAGGTGGGGAGGGCTGGGGCAGTGGTCTGAGAAGGGAGTAAAACAAAACTGTACAAGAACAACAATTAAAATAAAAAATAAAATAAAATAAAAAGAACAATCTGACAGTAACCAGAGGGAAGGTGGGAGGGCATAATGGGGAGAAAGGGGTGAAGTGTGTTCCGGAACAACTATAAAGAACTCATGGACAAAACCAAGGTGGGTGGAATCAGGGGAGGGAGGTGGGGATGGCTGGATTGGGGGGAGTGTGGGGGGTAAATGCAGATAACTGTACTTGAACAATAAAACAGTTAAATTAAAAAAAAGAGAATGATCAGTAGATTCCTCTCTATATATTTTCCTCCAAACTTAGGCAACTTCCAAATTTCAAATAATTTAAGACAGTACTTTCATGTTTCTTCTCTACAATATGTTTCTCTTGTGGAAACTGTACATTGCTCAATACAGTAGACAAAGTGTTTCTTTCACAAAAATTTCAATATATATCAGGCCATTTTTAGGTATAAAGTTGTTCTGCAGGTTGTGTTTAAATTGTTCAGTACATAAGTTTCCATAACTTACTTATTCTGCATGATAAAACCACTTTTACCCACCTTCAATTTAACATGTGTTTAAGAGACATGAGATTAACCATATCTGATTTCACAGAGACCTTTATTTGTAAGATTCTCACAACCCTACAACTAACAACATTAACACACAATCCAGGAAAACATAAGAACACACCTTAACAAACATCACTGCCCAAATGATTCTTTCTGTTGTCATTTTCTCCCTAGTATTACCTGCACAGCACATTGAACTATATGCATCTCTGTAACTGCAGTTCAGAAAACATGAAGAGAAATAACCGTAAACCGATGCAATACAGTAATTAATTTTAGCTCTGTTCTAAAGCTTACAAAGGAAACTCACCCTGCCAACAACTTTGTGTGTCTATTATTAACATTCTCAGGTGTAGAAGTAACCAGAATTTTATCTTCCAATCCATGCTGTCCTATATTGTTTCATTGAGCACAGTTTACATGAATGGCTTTATATAAACATGGCTCTAGTTCTATTGAACTTTCCTTTTCACACCAACAAAT
The DNA here is from genome assembly GCA_004027475.1 of Anoura caudifer. Classification (NCBI taxonomy): domain Eukaryota; kingdom Metazoa; phylum Chordata; class Mammalia; order Chiroptera; family Phyllostomidae; genus Anoura; species Anoura caudifer. The sequence continues at coordinate 30,543 of PVKU01010052.1, read as the reverse complement.
GTGTTCAAAAACATGTCTGTCTTATGTAAAGGCAACTTTGTACATTTCATAATGTACAATGTAGGAGAGTTTGTATTTATGAATTGCAGTCCATGCTAAGTGCTCAGAAATCTCACCTGGTATGCACTAAAATTCAGTGTTTTCCACACTGCAATGTGGCTTTCCAAGAAGGACAAGCAGGCTAAGAGTGAGCAGTTAATTCTCCTACATACATTTTCCTTGTAAACTTAAGCAACTTCCAGACTTCAAGTAATGTAAGACAGCACTTTTACATTTCTTTGCTACAATGTATTTCTCTCATTGAAACTGTATGTTGCTCAATAGGGTGGACAAAAGGCTTCTGCCACAAAATTTTAATATATATCAGGCTATTTTCAGGAATAAAGCTGTTACTCAGGTTGTTTTTTAATAGTTTGGTAAACAAGTTTCCATAACTTACTTGTTTTGCATGAAAAAAAAAACAAGTGTTTACCCAGTTTTACAAAACCACGCTTAAGAGATGTGAGGTTATTGATATCTGACTTCAAAAGAAACCTTTATTTATATGCTTCTCACAACTCGACAAGTAAGAATATTAACACACAATCTAGAAAAACATGAGAGCATACTTTAACAATTATCACTGTGGAAATTGTTGTGTCTGTCCCCATGTTTTTCCTAGTATTACCAACACTCCTGACCAAACCATAAGTTTCTGTGTAGCTGTAGTTCAGATGACATGAAGAGAAATAATGGTACACCAGTACAACGCAGTAGTTTATTTTAGCCATGTTCTTAAGCTTACAATGAAAACTCACACTACCAACACCTTTGCCTGTCTATGAACATTCTTAGGTGTGGAAGTAACTAGAATTTTATCTTCCAATCCATGCTCAATCCTATACTCTTCCATTGAACATAGCTTATATAAATGGCTTTACACACAGATAGCTCTTCTATTATTGAACTTTCCTTTTCACACCATCAAATGTGTTCCAAAAGAATATGTTTTATCATGAGTAAAGGCAACTTTGTATATTACATGATGAGGAGAGTTTTTATTTACAAATGTTAGTCTTTGCTGGTAAGCACTCCCAAATCTCACTTGATATGCATCAAATTTAACAGTGTTCAAACACTGCATTGCCACTTTCTGAGAAGATAAGCAGGCTGAAGTGAGCAGTAGATTTGTCTACATACATTTTTCTCATAAACTTAAGCAACTTTCAGATTTCAAGTAATTTAAGACAATGCTTTCACACATCCTCAACCTGGGAGTTGGCCTCTAACCTGGACACCTGCCCTGACTTTGAAGTGAGATGTTATAGTAGTGGGATGATGCCAAGCCACTGAATCACACCAGTCATGGTTCCTCTTCAGATTTTTTATTTGTGTATATGAATGTGATAAATTTGATTATATTAACATTGCATTGTGATAACTTAGTAAATGTGTTTTATTAATTCTACCCATTTTTGTTTGATTATCTAGGTTTTTTCTATGTACTGTGACATTACCTGCAAAAAATGACAGTTTAACTTTTTTACTTATTCAACAAATGCATTGATTTATTTTTCTTTTTAGTATTCTGTAGCTAGAAATTCTAGCACTAGGTTGAATTAGGGTGGAGAGAGTGGACATATTTTTCTTTTTTTAATTTTTATTAATTATGTTATTACAGTTGTTCCATTTCCCCCCTTTCATCCCTCTCCCCCCTATAACCTTCATTGCTCTAGCATTCTGCCCTCCCCCTTAGTTCATGTACATGGGTCATATGTAAAAGTTCTTCGGCTTCTCCATTTCCTATACTATTCTTAATATCCCCCTGTCTATTTTGTACCTAGCATTTATGCTTCTTTGTTTAAAAATATATTTCATTGATTATACTATTATAGTTTTCCCATTACCCCCTTCATTCTCCTCCACCCTACATACCCCCTCCTACCCACATCTCCCCCCACCTTAGTTCATGTCCATGGGTCAAACGTATAAGTTCTTTGGCTTCTACGTTCCCTATACTATTCTTAATCTCCCTTATTTTCTATTTACAATTCATGCTACTTATTCCCTGTACCTTTTCCCCAATTCTCCCCTCCCCCTTTCCCACTGATAACCCTCCATGTTATTTCCATTTCTGATTCTGTTCCTGTTCTAGCTTTTTGCTTAGTTTTTTTTGTTGTTGTTCTTTTTTTAGGTTCAGTTATTGATAGTTGTGTTAGTTATTTTAGTCTTCATATTTTTTTATTTTAATTGTTGTTCTTGTACAGTTTTCTCTCTTTTACTCCCAACCCAGCCCACCACCCCAACCTGCCCCACTACCCTCCCATATCCACCCCTCCTAGTTTTTATCTATTTCTTAGATAAGTCCCTTTAACATTTCATATAATAAGGGTTTGGTGATGATGAACTCTTTTAACTTTACATTATCTGGGAAGCACTTTATCTGCCCTTCCATTCTAAATGATAGCTTTGCTGGATTGAGTAATCTTGGAGGTAAATCCTTGCCTTTCATGACTTCCAATACTTCTTTCCAGTCCCTTTCTTGCCTATAAAGCTTCTTTTGAGAAATCAGCTGATAATCTTATTGTGGGGGCCTCTGCCCACAGGCTGCCCCTCCCCCCCTGCCCAGCCACCACAGATGAGAGTAAGTCTACCAAGACATGATCTGCTTGGGGAAGAAAGGTGGCCAGTCTCTCAAAGGGGAAGGGCCAAGAGCTTTTTCCTCAATGGGCTTTTATTGGGTTCATTTTGCATAGGCACACAGGTAAAGCTCATTAATCATTGTCAGGCAGTAAGGATCAAACAATAGATAACATACAAAGAACTACCAGGGCTTATTCTGAGTCTGGGTCTGTTAGCTAAGGGGCTACAAAACTTTGGAGCAATAGGGGATATAAAACAAACTCATTTCCTGCTCAGACCCTTATTATTTAATTGAGAGCATTCTTAGCAAAGCAGCTTTCACAGGATTTTATATATTCTTTCTTAGGCCTGATCACCCTGAGGAACCCACCCTTTCCAGCACAGGGCTGCACTACCCTCTGTCATTGTTTCAGGCTTAAGTCAGGCAAGGGAAGTAAGGTAGCCAAGAGATTAGGAGACTTCCTGCAGACAGAATGAGGACTCAGGCTATGTCAAAGCTGAGGGTCCATCACCCTCTTTTGCTATAGCCCCCCAAGTCCTTCCCTGGGGCCTCCCTGTGATCATGCCTGTCTTAGGTCGTTCCCACCTTTGGGAATCTTACCCATCATTGGCTAACCAATCAAGCTTTGGGGGCCAGTTATGGATGGAGTAAAAAGAGCAGAAGCAGCACTCCTGCCAGGGAGATAAGCTTTGTCTCCTTAGTGAGTTAAGGTCCAAAGTCCCTCACTCAGTCTTAGCCATGGGGGGATTACAGCTTCTGAAACCAGGCAGGGTGGTTCCCAACATCTTATAGGAACTCCTTTGTAGGTAACTCTCTCCTTTTCTCTTGCTGCTTTTAAGATTATCCTTATCTTTAATCTTGGCTAATGTAATTATGATGTGCCTTGGTTTGTGCTTCCTTGGGTCCAACTTCTTTGGGACTCTCTGAGCTTCCTGGACTCCCTACAAGTCTGTTTCCTTTGCCAGATTGGGGAAGTTCTCCTTTTTTATTTTTTCAAATAAGTTTTCAATTTCTCGGTCTTCCTATTCTTCTTCTGGAACCCCTATGATTCAGATGTCAGAATGTTTAAAGTTGTCCTGGAGGTTCCTAAGCCTCTCTTAATTTTTTTTTTTGAATTCTTATTTCTTCATTCTGTTCTACTTGAATGTTTATTTATCCCTTCTGCTCCAAACCATTTATTTGAGTCCTGGTTTCCGTCCCTTCACTGTTGATTCCCTGTGCATTTTCCTTTAATTCACTTTTCATAGCCTTTACTTTTTCTTCTATTTTGTGACCATACTCAACCAATTCTGTGAGCATCCTGATTACCAGTGTTTTGAACCCTGCATCTGATGGTTGGCTATATTTTTGATGCTTAGTTGTATTTTTTCTGGAGCTTTGATCTGTTCTTTCATTTGGGCCATTTTTTTGGTCTCAGCACATCTATTACATAATAAGGGGTGGAGCCTTAAGTATTCACCAGGGCAGAACAACCCACATGACTGCATTGTGGTGCTGTATGTAGGGGAGGGGACCAAGAAGTACCAATGGTGCTTGTTCAGCTTGCTGGCTTTCGGTCACCTCTGCTGCTATCCAAAAGCAAATTGGGCCCCTCTCATGCTGATTTCCCAAGTAGGTGGGTTTATGTACATTCCAAGACCCTGTGAATTTCTCCAACAAACTCTTCTGTGAGGTTGGGAGTTTCACCTGCTGCCACAACCCCCACAAGTTTTTTCAGTCACAGTTTTTGAGGCTTTATTTCCCCACTCTGGAACCCAGAGTTGCTCGGTCTGTCAATCCCCAGTTGTTCCTCCCAGTCTCTCCACACACAAATGTGGAACCACTTGCTTCACCAGCCACCACCTTACCCAGTCTGCCAGCTGCTGCCTTGCCCACCCAGTCATCTAGCTGCTGCCTTGCCATGAGTCTTCTCTGCCCCTCCTACCAGTCTCGATAAGTGTTTCTTCTTTAACTCCTTGGTTGTCAGACATTCACACAGTTCAAAGTCAGTTCCAGTTGTTTTTTTGTTTTTGAATTTGTTGTCCTTCATTTGGATGTGCTAGGAGGCACAGTGTACCTACCTGTGCCTCTGTCTTGACTGGAAGTCCATTTCTTTCTTTTTCTGATCTTTAAAAAAAGGGCTTCTGAGGCATTTAAAATCTTGAAATTGAGAGAAGATGGTGGTGAGATAGATGGGACGAGTGCCCAGGTCTCCTTGTGCCCAGCTGGAACAACTAGCTGATCTTCTGAGTAACAGAGTGAACAGCCAATGGAATCCCAGGTTATATGAAGTTTGCACATAAAAAATTGCAGAGAACATTGAAAAACAGATGGTGAAGAGATTGTGCTGGGATGATAAGGTCCCTGGGATCTGTGCAGGGACCAAGGCTGCTGCAGCCCTTGGCCTGGCACCTGCTGGAGGATACAAGAAGGAGAGTTAGGTCACTAGCTCCCTCCCTTATTAGAGCAGGAAGGGAAGCCCTGCACCAGGAGGGACCTAAATGCTGGAAGTTACTGGGGGGAATAGAGACAAAGTGAGAGACACACAGAGGTGGTATATATCTGCTGGGACTGTGCAACACCAGAGAAATTGGGGAGCCAGGCAACATTTGGAGAAGGGAGGAGTTGGGCCATGTTGGAGCTTGACTCATATAGTCTCCCGACTGGTTGGAAAGTTGCGCTGTGTGAAAAGCTGTGCACTTGTTCAGAATGGTGGGAAGCTGCTTTGAAAGGAATTCTTGAGCAGCAGCTGGCTTGCCCTGGGGGTAATTAGAGCTGCATGTGCCCAGAGACTGAGTGTCCAAGTGGAACTATGTGCTCAAGTTTGTTTCACACTGTGTGCCCAGAGGCTCAGTGACTGAGTGGAACAGTTCACCTGAGCTTGACTTGCAATATGCACCCAGAGACTGAGTGGCTGATTGTAGCCATGTGCTTGAGACTGAGTGGCTTAGTGGAGCAGTGCACCCAAGATTGATTTGCACTGTGTTCCCAGAGACTGAGTGGTTGATTTGAACATGGCAGCTCACAGAGGGCCTGGGCCAGAGGCTGGACAACTGTGAATATTTTGGCCCAGACCTGGTCCCCATCCTCTCTAGAGGACATATTGGTGAAAATATTGCTACATGGAATATCTGAGATTTTCCTGCCTATGTTATCCTCTAGGACTTTTATGGTGTCAGGACTTATTTAAGTCTTTTCTCCGAATGGAGTTTACTTTTGTGTATGGTGTAAGTTGGTGGTCTAGTTTCATTTTTTTGCATATAAAAGTGCAGGTCTCCCAACACCATTTGTTGAAGAAGTTATTTGCATTCCATCTTATGCTTCTGCCCCTTTGTTAAATACTAATTGTCCATTGAGTCTTGGGTTCATTTCTGGGCTCTCTATTCTGTTCCATTGATCTATGTGTACATTCTTATACCAGTACCAGACTGTTTTGATACCATGGCCTTGTAATATATAGTTTTATGTCAGGTATTGTGATCCCTCCTACTTTGTTCTTCTATCACAAAATTGCTGCAGGCATTTGGGGTCTTCTTTGGTTCCAAATAATTTTTTGAATTGGTTGTTCTATATCAGTGAAATATGTCATTATTGTTTTAACAGGGATTGTGTTCAATCTATGAATTTTTTGGTTAGTATGGATATTTTGATAATGTTAATAAAACATGCTTCTAAACAATTAATAGATCAAAGAGGAAAACAAATAGGAAACTAAATCTACCTTGAGACTCATACAAATTGAAAAACAACCTAACAAAATCTAGTATGAAGATAAAGCAGTTAAAAGATAAACCAGTATAACTATATAGGGCTACCAAACAAGCAGGAAAATAATCCAAAACGTTCTGTTACATTTATCTCTGAAGAAACCAGAGAAATAAAAAAAATAAGTAGAAGAAAATTTATAACAAATATCTGAGTACACATAAGTAAAACAAAAATATAAGATAAAGACTAATAAAGTAAAGCCTGATTCATTGAAAAATAAATACAATGGGCATCCCAGCAGTACAACTCATCAAAGAGGCAACAGAAGTGAATAGAATCAAAAATGAAAATGAAAATATCAACTGATGCCACAAGTTAAAATAATAATTAAAAATATTATGAACCATTACATACCAATACATTTGACAATCTAGATAAAATGGGTTTTGCAGAAAAATACAGCCTTCCAAGGCTCAACTAGAAAGAAACAGAGAATCTCTATAGACCAATTTCTAGCAATGAAATTGTAGCAGTAATGAAAACTCCCAACAAAACACCAACTCCCAGGACCTCATGACTTACAGGTGTAGTCTACCTAATATTTAAATAATAATTAGTACTTTTCTCTTCAAACTATTTTTAAAACCATAGAAGAACACTTCTAAATTCACATTATGGCTCCAGGACCAATCTGATAACAAAACCAGAGAAAGACAAAACAAAGGAAAAGGCCAATATTCCTAACAAACACAGGTGCTATAAATCTTAACAGAATAATAGCAAACAGAATTTATCAGAATTTTTAGCAAATTTATCAGAATTTTATCAAAATTTATCAAAATTTATCAGAATTTTAGCAAACAGAATTATCCCCTGGCAACGATGGCTCAGTCAATTGAATACTGGATTGGGACCCAAAGGGTCAGTGGTTTGATTCCCAGTCAGGGCTCTTGCCTGGGTTGCAGGCCAGATTCCCAGGAGGGCATGCACAAGTGGCAACCACACATTGATGTTTGTCTCCCTCTCTTTCTCCCTCCCTTTCTTCTCTAAATATTAAATAAATAAAATATTTTTAAAAGTTTATCAGTATGTTCAAAGAATTATATGTTACAATCAAGTAGGAATTACACCAAAAATACATAACTGGTTTAACAATTTAAAACATTAAGGTGACTTCTAATTTGTGACCAAAATCAACCAATTCTGTGAGCTTCCTAATCACCAGTGCTTTGAACTGTGCATCTGATAGGTTGGCTATCTCTTGGTTGCTTAGATGAATTAGCTCTGGGGCTTTGATCTGTTCTCACGTTTGAACCATTTTTTGTTTTGTTTTTTTGGGGGGGTCTTGTCGCACCCAAAACAAGAGCAAACTAAGCAAACATCTAGAACAGGAGCAGAAACACAAAAATGGAGATCACATGGAGGGTTAGCAACAGGGGAGTGGGAGGAGGAGAGAGGGGGGAAAGGTGCAGAGAATAAGTAGCATAGACGATGGGTAGAAAACAGACAGGGGGAGGGCAAGAATAGTGTGGGAAAAGTAGAAGCTAAAGAACTTATGACACATGGACATGAACTAAAGGGGGGAATGTGAGTGGGAAGGGGGTGCTGGGTGGAGGGGAATGATGGGGGAGAAATGGGACAACTGTAATAGCATAATCAATAAAATATAATTTAAAAAATAAAGAAGGCATTAAACTAAGTATAAAAAAAATTAAGGTGACTTAACAAATTAACAAAATCAAGAATTATAGTCATGTAATCATCAAAAATTTGTACAAAAGCATTTGGCAAAATTCAGTGTCAATTTATGATTTAAAAACACTCTAATGAATATACAATGAAAATCTCTCAACTTGATAAAGGCTATATAGGATAAGCCCACAGTTATTATCATACTCAATTGTGGAAAAAAGGAAGCTTTCTCTTTAAGATCAGAAAAAAAAATAAACACATCCAATCTCTCCATTCTATTTCACCCTACTGCTAGAACTTCTAGGTAAAGCACACCAAAAACCAAAAACAAACAAAAAAATCAGTGCATTTATTCAATAAGTAGAAAAGTCAAATGTCACTTTTTGCAGCTGATACCAGAGTAGAAAAACTCAAGAGAATAAAAAAATGGATAGAATTAATAAAACAAACTTACTGAAGTATCAAAATATGATGTTAACATGCAAAAATCTGTCACATTCATATACACAAAATAACAAAACATCTGAAGAAGAACACTTACTGGTGTGACTCAGTGGGTTGGGCATCATCCCCAAAACCGAAAGTCACTGATTCACTTCAAAGTCAGGGCATTTGCCCAGAATGCAGGCAAGGTCCCAGGTTGGGGATGTGTACAAGGCAAGTGATTCATGCTTCTCTCACACATTGATGATTCTTTCCCTCTCTTTCTTCCTTTCCCTCTATGTAAAAATAAATAAATTAAATCTACACAAAAAATATCCGAGCAAGAAGTAGAGAAAATAATCCCATTTACAGCTGCATAAAAAAGAATTAAATGTTGGGAAACCAATGTAAATAAATATGTGAAAGTACTCTAGAATCATAATTGTAAGACAATGAATAAAAATTTGAAAAGGGCACACAGAAAAAATCATGGTAATAGGAAAGGTTAAATCATTAAAAATGACCATACTTTCTAGAGCAGTTTTCGAGTTTAATGCATTTTCTATCAAAATATCATTTTTAGTTTTCTCAGAACCAGAATGAATAATTCTAAAGTTTATATGGAACCAAAAAGACTCAAAATTGCAAAAACAATTGAGAATGTAGAATGGAGGTGTAAATTTCATAATCCTAGATCTCAAACAACAATACAAAGAAATAATAATCACAGCACTATGCTATTGGTGCAAAAAGTCCTCAGAGATTAATGGAAATAAAAAGCCCATAAATAGTCCTTCATGTACATGGACAAGTAATGTATGACAATGCATATAAAAATATACACTGCAGTAATGACAGTCTCTTCAACAAGTGCTCTTGAGAAAACAAAACAGACACATGCTCAGAACAGACCTAAACAATCTCTTAAGCAAGACACAAGAATGCACTTAAACTGAAGACAGCCCTACACAGCCTCCCAAGAATTCCAGTTGACACCAGCTCCACTCACCTCTTTTTGTCTTTAAACTGATTACAGATTTTCCACATCTGTTTATCTTCCAGCTGACACCAACTCTACTCACATTTCTGCAATCCATCTGATCATTTCCCTGTCTTCCAACAGATGCTAGCCCCATAAGTCTTATACCAGACCTGCCTCTGTTCTTATAATTTTTCTTCACACACCTCATTTTGTTCAAAAGCTCAACACAAGAGTCAAAGAACACCAGTGTTGGAACACACCTATTCTGGCTGAAGCCTGACCAGACTCGTGTGAGACCTTCAGAAATGATGCCTCAGAGGAGCACATCGGAGCTTCTTACAGTTTTCTAAGACTGGGTCTTCTTTATGGCCTCCACTCTTCCCAGATTTCCACCTGGGACAGCCACTGCCTCTCTGGGTACTGGCACCTGGGCCCCACCACTAACTTCTCTATCCTCCTGAGTCTCAGAGCTTTCATGACATATTTGCTAAATTCAAAATGACAGAATGTAGCAACTCAGAAATTTTTACTAAATTCCTCATAGAGGACACAGCTTTGATCCATCTCAGACCCATGTCCACAGCCTACAAATGCACTGTAAATATTTTTGAAGACTTAAAGAGGAGCAAGGACTTAGTATGCATCTTCATTGGGCTTTTCAAGTACAGTAACTATAGACATTCTAGGTCAAGTATTCTTGTTCTGGAGGGCTGTCTTCTGAGTCAAAGCATATTCATTAGCATCCTGTCCTCTACCTCTGCCAAAATACTTGTAGTCCCATAAATTCCAATATAGGTATAAAAAAGGAGAAAGAGACAGCGAGAGAGACAAGAGACAAAATTAGAGATTAAAACAAAATAAAATGATAAAACTCATAGAGTAAATAAAGGTTACATTATCTTTAAATGTATCTTGTGTGTGACTTCTCATCATGTTAGCTGTAGTCTGTTGTGGAAAATCTGGCTGGTTACCACTTAGTGGTGACACAAAGATGTACATATCATGACACAGGGCCTGCTGAGATCTAAATAGGAGGCTGACCACCATGTAGGCCTGTATGAGGCACAAAACCTGATGATAAGTATAACAAGGATAACATAGAAGGTTGTATGAAATATACAACCTCTTTGTCACTTAATTTTAACCTCTTCAAGGGGAAGAGTTAAAAATGTGGTTCAGTGCAGCATGACTCTCTCAGAATCACATTGCTGAACTTCAAGCCTAACCCCTTCTTGTAATTTTGCCATCTCTGAGATTTTGCACCAAACACATGTAACAATGGCCCACAGATGTTATAGGTTTTTTGATACATGCACCTAACAATGTCTCTATGAATTAGTTTCTTGCATCATCTCCACTGTGCAGCTATGGTTACTCAGGAGGGTCAGGAAGACAGGTGGATTATGCAGGAAATGCAATGAATCAGAAATCACAGGTCTAACTGCAGCTCTCTCTCCTCAAAGTTAGGACCCTGGTTTCACTATTTGAACTCATGGGGAGGGCTGTGTTGGAAATCTTTGTATATTTATGGAGGTGTTGTAGGTGAGCAGGTGAAAGTCCTGAGTGGTTTACAGGTCAGTCTTTTAAAGGAAAAACCCCATGGAATGGAGTGTTGAAGAAGTTGTTTCACTTCTTTGGTGACAGAACAATACAGACTTTAGAACTCTGGTAACCAGGCACCACATTTCTGAGACTGGCCCCTATTTAGTTTACTTGACTAAAGAGAGTGACAGAGCAGAATGTTTTTCTAACATTTCCAGACTTTCTTAAACTTTGACATTTGGAAAGCCTATACTAAAATTGCTTCACTTACTATAGACAGTGGCTCTGACTTCTAATTAAAGCCTGAGGTCAGTCAGCAGTGTGGACCTTCAGGTCAGTTATGGCAGCCCAGGGCAGGCCAACCAAAGTAATGCCACAACTGTGATCCCATGTGGGAATCCTACCAGTCCCTGCCACTCCTCCTATGTGTGTTGGAGTGAATGAAACTGCAGGTAATTATTCACAGCTTTTCTTAATGATTCTTATCTATGATGTCAGTTAAAAAATTTTTTATGAAGTTTTGTTTATTTATTTGTCTTTTCCTGATTGCCAAGTTACAAAAAGCTTGTAAATTTTAAACATTTTTTCAAAGAATTAGAACTTAGGAAGGAAGATAGCAGTGTGGTAGGAGGAAGCACATTCCACTTCCCCCTACACACAGGAGAAAAACCTGGTCGATTTACGGCAGAACAGAGCAAACAGACATCAGAAACACAGCATATTTGAAAGCAGGAGATCAAAAATTGCAGCGGACATTGGAAAACCAGACGGTAAGGAGAGTACTCCAGCAGGGTACTCCAGCGCGGAGACCAGGGCAGGGGCTGAAATCCCAGGACAGCACTGGCCATAAGACTCTAGGGAGGGAGCTGGGTCAACCACTCCCTGCTCAGCCAAACAAGGTTTCAGCAACACCAGGATAAACCTGGTTGCTTGAAATCTCACAGAGAGGAGTTAAGATCTCATAGCCCTGGGAGGACTGCCTGTCAGAGCTCGCACAACTGTCTGTGCCCATGCGTGCCACTGGGGACAGCTGTGCGGGGTTCCATTGGTGCCAGCACACCACCAGGGAACCTGTGCTGCAGTCTCCCAGCACCCCTGGCAAAACCAGGGACCTGCGCTGCAGTCGTTCCTCCCCTCGCACCATCGGGGACCTGCATGGTGACCAATCAGCACCCACTCGACAGTCGGCGCCCCTGTGTGGACAGCTGGGAGATCTTAGGCACCTGCACATGACCTGCATGGTGGTCAATTCGCGCCTCCACAACAGTCAGCGCCTGTGCATGGAAGGCTGGAAGATCATAATAGGTGCACGCTGCATCAGAAGATATGCCTGACGCCCTGTGCAGAGAGGCCCCAGGCTAGCTCTGAGGACAGTAGCCAAAAGATAACTGAGTGCTGAACAGGGAGAAAAGTGATACTGTCACCCCTTGGCCATTGCAGTCAGCAAGACTATAAAAACCAGCTTGGCAAGATGGATAACAGCAAGAGTTGGTATGTTTCATGTTTTGTGTTTTGTTTTGTTTTTAATTATTTTTTTACTATTTTTATCTTTTTTACCCCTCAACTCCTTTTGCTTCTCGTTACTTCTTTCTTGTTTTATTCCTTCCTCCTTTCTTTCCAATCCTATCTCTTCTTCCTTCCTCTTTTTTCTTTTCTTTTTCTTTCTGCTTTTCTTTCTTCTATTTTCATTTTTTCTTCTTTTCTTTTTTTCTTCCTCTTTTCTCTTTTTAAATACCCATGAGTGAGACAAAAACAACACAAAACAAAAAATCCCCTGGAACTGTGAAAAAAAAAAAAAAAACAGAGTTGGTCCCAAAGAGGGGGCATTTCAACAGCTGAGACAGTGGAAGCTGTGAACACCAGGATACCCGAAGGAGACAGCACCACTGAATCTCATAGGTATTCAACCACAGAAGTTCACACCATAAACCCAGGGAAACAGAACAAATCAATTTAAGAAGCTGAGCCTAACAAGAAGAGCCTCACAAACAATGGGAAGACAAAGAAACAATCCCCAAATGAAAGAAAAGGAGGAAGCCCCAGAAAGAATGCTAAATGAAACAGAGGCAAATCAACTATCAGATTTTGAGTTCAAAGCAGTGGTTGTCAGGAAGCTCCAAGAGCTCTCAATGAGCAACCAGAAACTACAGGGAACCTACAATGAACTCACTGCAAACTATATCAACATGAAAACAGAAATTGAAACTATCAACAAGGGCCAAGAGGAAATGAAAAATACAATTTCTGAACTGAGGAACACAGTTGAAGGAATGAAAAGCAGAATTGATGAAGCAGAAGATAGGATCATTGAGTTGGAGGACCAAGTAGAAAAAACATCCAGAAAGAGCAAGAAAAGGAAAAGAGGCTCAGAAAGAATGAAGAGGGATTACCAGAAATGCAAGACAATATGAAATGTAATAATATCTGTATAATAGGGATACCAGAAGGAAAAGAAGAAGAGCAAGGGATAGAAAACCTATTTGAAAACATAATGATGGAAAAACTTCCCTAATCTGATGAGAGAAAAAGTCACACAAATCCAGGAAACACAGAGAGTCCCAATCAAGAGGAACCCAAAGAGGCCCACTTCAAGACACATCATCATTAAAATGGCAAAATTCCAAGACAAAGAGAGAATCTTAAAGGCAGCAAGGGAGAAAAAGGAAGTAACATACAAAGGAGCCCCGATAAGGTTAGCAGCTGACTTCTCAATGGAAAAGCTCCAAGCCAGAAGAGAATGGCAAGAAATATTCCAAGAAATGAGAACCAAAGGCCTTCAACCAAGACTACTTTACCCAGCAAAGCTTGCAATCAAGATAGAAGGCCAAATAAGGAGCTTCCCAGAAAAAAGAAGTCTAAAAGAATACACCTCTACTAAACCAGTTCTGCAAGAGATGCTAAATGGACTGCTTTAAGGAAAAAAAAGGAAAGGAAAAAGAGAGGGAGAGGAACACAGGTACAGAAATGGCAACAAATAAGTACCTATCAATAATAACCTTAAACATAAATGGATTAAATGCTCCAATCAAAAGGCATAGAATAGCTGAATGGATAACAAAGCATGGCACACACATATGCTGCCTACAAGAGGCCCACCTCAGGACAAAAGACCTACACAGACTCAAAGTGAAGGGCTGGAAACAAATTTTCCAAGCAAATGGATGGGAAAAAAACTGGGGTAGCAATACTCATATCAGACAAAATAGACTTCAAAAGAAGAACCATAAAGAGAGATGAGAAGGTCATTTTATAATACTCAAGGGGAGAATCCACCAGGAAGACATAAACATTGTAAATATATATGCACCTATCATAGGAGCACCTAAATACATAAAGAAAATCTTAGAGGATGTCAAGAAAGATAATGACAGCAACACAACTATAGTAGGGGATTTTAATACCCCACTGTCAAAAATGGACAGATCTTCCAAACAAAATATCAACAAACATATTGTGGCATTAACAACACTCTAGATGAAATGGACTTAACTGATATATATAGAGAGCCCTTCATCCCAAAGAAACTAAATACACATTTTTTTCAAAAGCACATGGAACATTCTCAAAGATAGACCACAAGATAGGACACAAAACTAACCTCAACAAATTCAAGAAAATTGAAATCATACCAAGCATTTTCTCTGACCACAAAGGAATGAAACTAGAAACCAACCCCAAAGGGGAAAAACCCAAAATCCTCAAAATCATGGAGATTGAATAGCATCCTATTAAAAAAATGAGTGGGTCAAGAATGAAATTAGGGAGGAAATCAACAAGTATCTGGGAACAAATGAAAATGAAATGTCAATGACCCAAAACTTATGGGACATGGCAAAGGCAGTCCGCAGAGGGAAGGTCATAGCGATACAGGCCTACTTAAAAAAGATAGAAACATCTCAAATAACTTAACCCTGCACCTACAAGAACTCAAGGAACAACAACAAAGACAGCCCCAAGCAAGTAGAAGGAAGGAAATAACCAAGATCAGAGCAGAATTAAATGACAAAGAGACTAAAAGCACAATGCTAAGGATCAATGAATCCAGAAGCTGGTTCTTTAAAAAAATAAACAAAATTGACAAGCCTGTAAGCAGGCTCATCAAGAAAAAAAGAAAGAGGACCCAAATAAACATAATCAGAAAGAGGAGATATTACAACTGACACCACAGAAATACAAAGGATTGTAAGAAATTACTATGAAGAACCATATGCCAAGAAATTTGAAAACCTAGATGAAATGGACAAGTTTCTAGAAAAATATAATCTCCCAAAGCTCAATGAAGAAGAAGCAGAAAACGTGAACAGACCAATAACAGCAGATGAAATTGAAACAGTAATCAAAAAACTCCCAACGGAGAAACAAAAATCGCTCAAATCAGAGAACAAATCAAAGCCCCAGAGCCAATTTATCTAAGTGACCAGAGATAGCCAACCTATCAGATGCACAATTCAAAGCCATGGTGATCAGGATGCTCACAGAATTGGTTGATCTTGGTCACAAATTAGATGAAAAAATGAAGGCTACAATAAGTGAAATGAAGAAAAATGCATGGGGAACCAACAGAGATGGGAAGAAAACTGGGGTTCAAATTAATGGAGTGGATGAGAAGGAAGAAAGAAACAACCAAACAGAAAATAAGAAAGAAACAAGAATTCAAAAAAATGAGGGGAAGCTTAGGAACCTCCATGACATCTTTAAATGTCCCAACATCCGAATTATAGGGGTACCAGAAGGGCAAGAAGAAGAGCAACAAGTGGAAAACTTATTTGAACAAATACTAAAGGAGAACTTCCCCAATCTGGCAAAGGAAATAGACTTCCAGGAAGTCCAGGAAGCTCAGAGAGTCCCAAAGAAGTTGGACCCAAGGAGGAACACACCAAGGCACACCATAATTCCATTAGCCAAGATTCAAATGAAGGAGAGAATTCTAGAAGCAGCAAGGGATAAGGGGACAGTCACCTACAAAGGAGTTCCCATCAGACTGTCAGCTGATTTCTCAATAGAGACCTTACAGGCAAAAAGGGGCTGGAAAGAGGTATTCCAAGTCATGAAAGTCAAGGACCTACATGCAAGATTGTTCTATCCAGCAAAGCTGTCATTTAGAATGGAAGGGAAGATAAAGTGATTCTCAGATAAGGTCAAGTTAAAGGAGTTCATCATCACCAAGCCCTTATTATAAGAAATGTTAAAGGGACTTATCTAAGAAAAAGAAGATAAAAAATATGAACAGTAAAAAGACAGCAAACTCACAGGTATTAACAACCAGACCGAAAACAAAAGCCAACTAAGCAAACCACTACAACAGGAGCAGAAACACAGAAATGGAGATCACATGGAGGGTTAGCAATAGGGGAGTGGGAGGAGGAGAGAGGGGGACAAGGCACATAGAACAAGTAGCACAGGTGGTGGGTAGAAAATAGACAGGGGCAGGGCAAGAATAGTGTGGGAAATGTAGAAGCTAAAGAACTTATGACACATGGACACGAACTAAAGGGGGATATGTGAGTTGGAGGGGGTGTGCAGGGTGGAGGGTAATGAAGGGGGGGAAATGGGACAACTGTAATAGCATAATCAATAAAATATAATTTAAAAAAGAAAAAACTCCCAACGCACAAAAGCCCTGGACCACATGGTTTCAGAGGAGAATTTTACAAAGCATTTAAGGAAGAGCTAGCCCCTATCCTTCAGAGACTACTCAGAAAAATCCAAAATGCTGGAAGACTCCCAAACTCTTTTTATGAAGCCAGCATCATTCTAATCCCCACACCAGATAAAGACATAACAAAGAAAGAAAACTTCAGGCCCATATCGCTGGTGAACATAGACACTAAAATCCTCTACAAAATATTGGCAAGCTGCATCCAACAATACATTAAAAAGATCATACACCATGACCAAGTGGGATTCATCCCAGGGATGCAAGGATAGTTCAACATTTGCAAATCAATAAATGTAGTACATCACATAAACAAAAGCAAAGACAAAAGTCACATGATCATATCAATAGACATGGAAAAAGCATTTGATAAAGTACAGCACCCATTTATGATAAAAACACTTAGCAAAGTGGGAATTGAGGGAGCATTCCTCAACATAATAAAGGTCATATATCAGAGACCTACAGCCAACATCATACTCAATGGGCAAAAACTAAAATCTTTTCCACTAAGATCAGGAACAAGATAAGGTTGTCCACTTTCACCACTTCTATTCAATATAGTATTGGAAGTAATAGCCACAGCTATTAGACAAGAAAAGGAAATAAAAGGCATCCAAATTGGAAAGGAGGAAACAAAGCTATCATTGTTTGCAGATGACATGAGAGTGCACATAGAAAATCCTATAGACTCGGCCAAAAAGCTGCTCAACCTAGTAAATCAATTTGGCCAAACAGCAGGATACAAAGTCAATATCCAGAAATCAAAGGCATTTTTGTATACCAACAATGAAACAGCAGAAGCAGAAGTTAAGAAAAAATTCCATTCAATATAGCAAAAAGAAAAACAAAATACCTAGGAATAAACCTAACCAAGGAGGTAAAAGACCTATATGCAGAAAACTACACAACACTGAGGAAAGAAATCAAGGAAGACACAAACAAATGGAAACATATACCATGTTCATGGATTGGAAGAATTAACATCATCAAAACATCCATACTACCTAAAGCAATTTACAGATTCAATGCAATACCTATTAAAGTACCAATGGTATATTTCACAGACATAGAATAAGCACTTCAAAAATTTATATGGAACCATAAACAACCTCAAATAGCTGCAGCAATTTTGAGACAGAAGAGCAAAGTAGGAGGGATCACCATTCCTGACACCAAACTGTATTACAAGGCCACTGTAATCAAAACAGCCTGGTACTGGCACAAAAACAGGCACATGGGCCGGTGGAATAGAACAGAGAGCCCAGAAGTAAACCCAATTCTCTATGGTCAATTAATATTTGACAAAGGAGGCAGCAACATAAAATGGAGTAAAAGTAGCCTCTTCAACAAGTGGTGTTGGGAGAACTGGACAGCTATGTGCAAAAAAATGAAACTTGAACACCAACTTACACCATACACAAAAATAAATTCAAGGTGGATAAAAGATGTAAATATGAGCTGTGACACCATTAAAGTCCTAGAGGAGAACATAGGCAGGAAAATCTCAGATATTCCATGCAGCAACATTTTTACTGATATGTCTGTCCCCTAGAACAAGTGACATAAAAGAAAGAATAAACAAATGGGATCTCATCAAAATAAAAAGCTTCTGCATGGCTAAAGAAAACAGTATTAAAATAAAAGGAGAACCAACTGTATGGGAAAACATATTTGCCAATGATACCTCGGACAAGGGTTTAATCTCCAAAATATATAAAGAACTTACATGACTCCACTCTAAGAAGATAAGCAACCCAATTAAAAAATGGGCAAAAGACTTGAACAGACACTTCTCCAAGGAGGACATACAGAGGATCCAGAGACACATGAAAAGATGCTCAATATCGCTAGCTATCAGAGAGATGCAAATTAAAAACACAATGAGATACCAGTTCACAACCGTCAGAATGGCCATCATAAACAAAGCAACAAACAACAAGTGTTGGAGAGGTTGTGGAGAAAAGGGGACCCTAGGGCACTGTTGGTGGGACTGCAGACTGGCACAACCACTATGGAAAGCAGTATGGAAATTTCTAAGAAAACTAAAAATGGATCTACCTTTTGACCCAGCAATTCCACTGCTAGGATTATATCCTAGGAACCCTGAAACAGCAATTCAAAAGAACCTATGTATCCCAATGTTCATAGCAGCACAATTTACAATAGCCAAGTGTTGGAAGCAACCTAGGTACTCATCAATAAATGAATGGATCAAAAAACTATGGTACATTTACACAATGTAATTCTATGCAGCAGAAAGAAAGAAGGAGCTCCTACCCTTAGCAACAGCATGGGTGGAACTGGAGAGCATTATGCTAAGCGAATAAGCCAGGCTGTGAAAGACAAATACCATATGATCTCACCTTTAACAGGAACCTAATCAAGAGAACAAACAAACAGTCATAATATAACCAAAGACACTGAAATTGAGAACAGGCTGACAGTCACCAGAGGGGAGTGGGGAGAGAATTTCAGGGGAAAAGGGGAAGGGTTTAGAGCAACAAGTATAAAAGACACATGGACAAAAACTAGGGGGTGTGGAAATGGGAGGGAGGTAGGGAGGGCTGGGGCGGTGGGCTGGGATGGGAGTAGAAGACAGAAAACTGTACAAGAACAACAATTAAAATAAAATTAAATTAAAAAAAAAGAATTAGCACTTAGTTTTATTAGGCTTTTCTTTGTATCCCAATTGTATTTATTCCTGCTCTGATATATTTATTTTTCTACATAAATTTGTGTGGGTTTTTTGTTTTCTCTGTTTCCTTCAAAAATAAATTGAAATGTATTTTTCCTATTTTCTCCTGTTGAGATAGTCCTGAAAGCTATAAATATTCTTCATATAAATGCTTCTGCTGTGTCTCAGATTTAGACACATAGATAATGTGTCTATGTTTGAGATAATCTCTCAAGGTAGATTATGTGGGGTTTTATTGTTAGTACATTTAACTTAGCGGTTGTTTAAAAAAATGTTGGTTAATCTTCAATTACTTGTGTTGTTTCTGCTTTATTTTCTTGATATTTGATTTCAAGTTTCCTACAATTTGGGTCCAATAATATGATAGATATAATTATATATTTTTTTAATTTATTGGGACTTGATTTGTTGCCTAATAGAAGATTTGTCTTAGAAAATGTTACATGTACACAAAAATATACATAAAATGTAGTTCTTTTAATTGGTCTATAAACGTCTTCAATAACAACTTAAATATGTTTTATCCTCATCTAAATGTATGTTTTTAAATTGATTTTAGGGAGAAATGAGGGAAACAGAAGAAGGCAGAGAGAGAGAGAGTTGAAGAGACATATTGATATGAGAAACATTAATCAGTTGTCTTTCCTGTGCACCTTGAGTGGGGATCAAACCAGCAAAATAGGTATGTGCCATGACGAAAAATTGAACACACAATCTTTTGGTGCAACATTTAAACCAATTGGGCCACCTGGTCAAGGGGAGTTGTTAAATGGCTAACGAGACAGTAGTTTAAAAGAAAGAACTGTACTTGAATAAAAAAAGTTTAATTAAAAAATAAAATAAAATAACATTACTTTAAAAAGCAAATCATACACATTTAACTTTGATGAGACACATTAGGAGACTTGACTTTGTGTGGTGGACACAACACAATATACATATTACTTATTATAGAATTATACACTTGAAACTTTTATAATTTTAATAACTAATGTCATACCAATAGATTTAATTAAAATGTTTAAAAATGATGTTTTTTGATATCTCATTGTGTTTTTAAGTATTTTTTATTGATTATGTTATTACAGTTTTCCCAATTTTCCCCTTTTATCCCCCCTCCATCCTGTCCTCTCAACCCTTCCGCATTCCCCTACCATTAGTTCATGTCCATGGGTTGTTCATATAAGTTCCTTGAGTCCTCTGTTTCCTATACCATTTTTATCTTTCCCCATCTATTTTATGCCTACTAATTATGCTTCTTCTTCCCTCCACCTTTCCCCCACTATTCCTCCCTCCCCCTCCCCACTGAACTCCCTCCGTGTGATGTTTGAGGTAAGTGTTCTTCAGTCTGTTCTTACAAATGAGAATACAGTCAACAAGGTCTCCATTTAAGTTCTCTTCCCTTATCTGTGGCAGGTTCAAGTTTGAGTGTGAAATTCTCTGTCTGACCAGAGCTGCATACCTCCCAATGATGTAGCATTTAAACTCAGAGAGAGTAAATGCCCTGATAATAGAAAATGGGGTGTTCTCATCAGGGTGCTCTCATCAGTCTTTGTATAACTAAGTGAATGGAGCTCACTTCATAAATTATGGCCACAAGTTCTCTGCATGGCACAGGTGAATGATGGTAAATTTGAGGTTGAAGGGCAGCAGGGCTAGGCCAACTGCTTCAATGGGAAAGAAAAAAAGAAGACACACCTTCAGAATGGTTCAGACCCAGTGCAGGGTTATGCCAGGCTCTTCTCATAAACACTTACATACTCTTTCCAAAGCTATCTTCTGTAGACATAGGAAAACTTTATTATGGACACAAAAACAACTAATTTATACATGGTCTTGTGGTGTATCTTTCTTTTCAGTGTTTGGAAATGCTTTTAGATGCACAGAAGGCTATGAGGATACATTCTGTGACATATAAAAAAGAGAATTCACATGACATCTAAGGTGACTGTCTGACACTTGACTAAAACTGAAGCACAGGATTGTGTCCACTTCTTTCACTTAGTTATGCTAAATGAGTCATAATGTGCCTGGAGGTAGCAGGGATATAATATACATTCTTGCAAGAGGCATTAATCCTAATTTATCCCAAATACTTGAGTTGGTCTAGAGCTTCTTTGCCCCTTTCAGGGATCCCTAATATGGCCACACATGGGACAAGAAATAGGACCCCATGGATGACATCTCAGAATACATGACAGGTTGCTTTCAGTGAATATTCCCAGACTCAGAATGTCAACAGTCCTGTATAGGAAAAGACAGATGGCTTTTCAGATGAGCAGAAATTCATGACCCTGCACAGCAACAACAGGTCCAGCTATTATCTCCTGCAGAACTAGGCACCAGGTAAGTAATCTGTCATTGGTGGTGTTATACTAGATTTATTTACTAACATCTCCTTTTCCTATAAGCAAATTAAAGCCCATAGTGATGAAGGGATATTCCCCACACACAACTGGAGGTGGGCAGTCAGTTTTTGTTGAGAAGGTATCCCGTGTTCACCTAGTAAAACGCTGCACCAGGATAAGTTGAATGGTATTGAATGCCATATAAGTGATTAGATAGCTAGTCATGTAAACAATAGTTCCACATGGAAACTTGGTACCATAGACATATGGGACACTTCTGGTGGACTCTGGAGGTGAGAACCCTCCTTAGAGACAAGTGATTGTCATTTTCACCCTCAGTGAACCAGGAAGGGGCCTATTGTAAGTAACATCAGCAGGAACCACCAAAGAATTAGCATCTTGAGCTCACCGCTAAACTGCCAGGCTTTCAGAACATGTGTGGAGAGACAGATGGACACAAGGTTAAAAAAGATCGAGTTTTAAATGTATAATTTGAGTTTAGTGGGTGGGGGAGAGTTATCCAATTATGATTCTCAAACAATTTTTGGATGTAGTAATAATTTGTAATGAGAGCATTGTCCCAAAACTCCTCAACAAAACCTGGGTTTTCTAAGCTGTTCTTGTTTCCTTGCTTTGTATACAGTCCTGGAAATTGCCTAGAAACACAATCTTTGTTAACTGCATGAAGAAATCTGTTTGTCATAAGAAATCTATTTGTTTTGTTATTCAGAATTTAGAGAGAGTATCTGCTGTTTGTTGCTTATAGTTCTATCAGAAAACCTGTGAGGCCTGTGGCTTGGCAACAATTATTGAGGAAATAAAATGTAACATACCAAAAGGAGATGAAAAAAAGTTTTGCTGAATAAATTTTCATGTGATGGCTACACCTATCAGCTTTGGACTCTCTTTAACGCAAGATGTGTATTCCAGGATCCTAAAGCTTTACAGTCCCTATGGACTTGCACCACCTCACCCATCACACAAAATCAACTGTAGTTAGATGGAAAGAAGGATACCTTTCTCATTTTAAATCTCATGTTTTGATAACTTTAAAGCATGTCCACTAGAGCCTAAAAATTTTTCTTATTGATGGATAATATTTGTATTGTTAAAGTCTCATTTTCCTTTGTATATTGTTTTAAGAAATTCTTTTCTCTGGTTCTGAAGCAAGGTGGATGAGGAGATTTTTCTCTAGTATTGTCATCACAGTTTCTGTATAATGTCCAAGTGTGGGAAGGTGGCAGAATTGTCTGCTACCCAGTCTGCATATTGACAGTTCATAGCACCATTGCATGCAGAGTGCAGAGCCTTGCAAAACCAGAACTGTTGTGCCAGAGTGCTGGTCCTATGCAAGGATGTCCTTTTTTTCTCTCCAAGGGTCAGAAAAAAACTGTAAGTTCAAACACTGCTATAGTTAACAAGTGGGTCAAATGTTTTATCATCTTACTGCATAGCCTGTGTGTGCTGGACAGAATGCTTCACCATGTGATTTCCTAAAGAATCACCAAAACAAGAACAATAAGGAAGAAAAAAGGAACTATTGCTGCTCAAAATGAGTGAATCCTAAAGGAAAAATAAAAGGGAGAAAAATGATGAAAGCTGCTGAGAACCATCGTTACTTTTGGTTTCTTTTGTTTAATGGAAGGGGCAAAGAAATCTAAAACTTGTACCAAATACTTCTAGGTTGCCCCTTCTGCTCTGCTATGCATCTTGGGAGCTCTCTTTCAGCAACCATATGTGAAATAAAGACAGAAAGACACAAATATCAGAAGAAATAAGAATCCAGCTCTATATCCTTTACCCCATAATGCCAGACAAAGGGAAATATATCAAAAGTCTTATCTAGAGATTATTCTATATACAGCTTTTACATGGTCTTTTGCAACTGGTAGCAAACAGGAGCAATTGTGTTCAACTAGCTACAGGTGGATTCAACATTGTTTAATTAGATAATAGCCACTCACACTCCCCATTATCTCTCTTGCCCAGTTCTTCCTTCATAATTATTGTTTTAATGGCATTTCCTTTATTTATTCTATGGCACATAATTAAGGATACTTTTTCTTTTCTATCTTGAATATTTTAATTCAATATATAGGCAGCTATCCAAACATCATCTGTGTGTGCTGATGGCTGTTACCTAAATACAAAAAATTAACTTCTGTGGAACAGATTCTATTCTAATTCAGAAATTTGATAGAGTGAACTTTCCACTCTAAGGGTTATTTAATTGCCTAGAAGCATGTTGCACATGGTGGAAGTTATACTCACATTCAGCTAAAAAGTACAAATAGAAACATATAGATTATAATTTTCCCCTCTACACTTGAGGCTGAAAGAGGAAAAGTGGTCTTGATCCTGTTGATGTTTCCTTTACTACTTAAATATGGAGAACACAAATAAGAATGACAGTAGTTCACCTTCCAAATAAAGCACTGATTAGGTTTTGGATCCAAATGAGATATTTCAGAGAAACTGTCTCATTATAAGTATAAACTAGCTTCATAATAATTAACCATAAATCAAAATATATATAACAATTAAAAATAGTGTTTGCAACCTGGGGGTATTAGTTCCCATAAGAAACACAAAATATTACCAAAAAATGAAGTAATGAGGTTAGCCAAAGAAGGGACAATGTGGAGTCTGGGCAGTGCCTATAATGGTCCAAGGATGAGTCCTAGTTTGTTGATAAGTACACACCCAAACATGGGAAAAGGCACCACTGTAACACAGACTTCTATGTCCAAGTGGCAGATAAGTGAACAAGCTCAATACACACTTGAGAAATATAAATTCTTGTTACTATTTCCTAAAAAAGGAAATAAATACCCAGAGGACAAGAAGACCTCAATGAGTCCACAATACCTGGGTTTCTGAGAGGATTGGTGCTGCTCTCACTTAAGAGCAGCTTTGGATGATCAGATGTGATTAGCCTGAGAAGCCCAGTATGGGATACGAGGGAAAGGCCTCCTCTTCTCTAAGGTGGCAGAATTGTAGGGATTGACCTTGGAGATTTCTGATTTCAATTCACTGATGACACCTATTCTCAAGAGTTCTAGGGTTGTTGGTTTTTTTTTAAAGAAAATGTATTTTGGGGGATAACTATTTTACCTTAGGTTTTGGCTTTTGAATTCCAGAACAAGAACCAAAGAAACATGTGGAGGAGTTTTTATTTATTTATTGTATATTGAATTTATAGAGGTGATGTGGCACAATAAATCAATAAAGGTGTCAAGTGTACAATTTTATTAGACATCGTTGGTCAATATTATTGTGTTTTCATTATCCAAAGTCAAGTCTTTTTCTATTAGTACTTATTTTCCCCTATTCTACCTCCTTCCCTTCTTTGATCATCATATATTTTTCCTTGTCTATGACATTTTTCTTTTTTTCATTATTTATGAAGAGCTTTCAAACCCATGTCTTCTGACAGATGTCTGTATCTATTTAGTTTCTATGACTCAGTGTGTGTTTTCTTTGTCTATTTTATTCATTATATTATACATATGAATAAATCCATGTGGTGTTTTTCTTTCTCTGTATTATTTCAATTAGCATAATACATCCTGCACCCATCAATGCCATTACAAAAGATATCTTTTCTTTTTTATGGTTGAGGATTATGGAATTGTGTAAATTTTTTCATGCACTGCTCTTTGTAAAGATCTTTAGTTACTTATATTTGGAAAGAGGGGCAGGGAGAGAGGAAGAGGAGGAGAGAAACATCAATGTGTGACTGCCTCTCATGTGCACCCAAAGAGTGTCATGGTTGGCAGCCCAGGCATGTGCCCCTGACTGAGAGTCAAACCAGAAACCTTTTGATTCACTAGTTGGTGCTCATTCCACTGAGCCCCGCCAGCCAGGGTTTCATACACTATTTTTGAGAATGTAAATTACTGCAGCAACCATAGAAAACTCTAGGTCATTTCTTCAAAATATTAAAAATTAAATTGCCTAATGACCCAGGATTTCCACTTCTAGAATTGTACCTGAACAAACTTGACACACAAATAAGAAAAAATATATGCACCACTGATACAGATAGATCTGATCAAGATAACTCAGATCATCAGGGAAGTAAAGAGGGTCTATAGGAGGAGTTTGCCTAGACAATGTTGGGCAGTCTAGGATTAGACTGTCCAAGAAGCTGAAAGCTTCCAGAGCCAGTGGGGGAAAAAATGAGCACTGGTTCTCTCTAACTGGAAGGGTCTGGGGGTGCAGTGGAAGCCTGTGTCTTACACTTTCAGGCTGTCCTTCTGGAAGATGCCTGGATGATTGTGCTGCAGCTGCCTGCACTTCCCAATGGGTGGCATTTTCTATGGGTAGGAAATCTACGTAACGCCTAGGGACAGGCTGTACTGTCAGAGGGTGGAAGGAATATTTTTTCAGTGCTCTGCAGGGAACAGGCTCTGAGTCAGAAGCCTGCCCTTCTTTCAGAATTGTGTAGTTTTGGTATATTATATTATTTTTAGTTTGTAAACTAACCCTATAGAAACAAGATAAATATAGAAACTAACACAGAAAAGATAGGACAACTCAGGTGGTAGAGATTGGCCTTAATTTAAAGGTTTACATGATTAAAGCTGTGATTTGTTAGGCTTCCTTATCTGCTTTCAAATAAAGACTACTTTTCTTTAACATCAAACCTTTGCCTCTGGAATTTTTGCCACTGGAAGGTGGCAGAAGGCAGCAGAACCCAAAGTGCTGTTTGATAACAAGCCTATTTATTGCATTGAGATTTGTAGTAGCCAAGATTTCTAGTCAGACTTAGGGCCCATCGTTACGTGAGGGGGGGCGGGGAGCCTGTGGAATTCTTTTTGAGTTGTGCTCCTTCTTATGTTCTTTATAATTTGGGGGGTTCCCAGAACATACAGTTTGTGGTAATAGCAATGATATTTGAATTTTCCTTTTTTGCATAGTTGATGCTAGTTTCCTACAATTTTGATCAGAAAATATACTTGATATAATTTCAAATTGTTTTAATTTAATGAGGCTTGCTTGTAGCCAAGCACACTATCTATTCTGGAATATGTTTCTAGTACAACAGAAATAAATGTGTAAATTGGAGCCTTTGGATGAAATGCTCCATTTGTTTCTGTCAAGTCAAATTCATCTAATGTGGCAGTTAAGGCCATTATTATCTTAGTAATATTTTAAAACATGGTACTTTAAAATGAAACAATCACTATTTAACCATCTAATCCCACATTTAACTCTCAAAGTAACCCTCTGAGATAAGTGCTTTTTACAATCACATTATTAGACAAGAAAAAGGCAAAATGCAAGTTCTGTAACCTGTGGCATATTGTAGATTCTAATGTGAAAATTTTCAGCCACAATATCCCTCAATACCTCTTAAAACTGTAGCAAAAAAAAAAAAAAAAAACAACGCAGTGCAGAGAATGTGAGGAAAATAGGAGCATTCTTCTCAGGGATCTCATGAAGTTTTGTACAATTGCCTTTATGGAGCTGAACTTCAGAGACTCTGGCCTCACAAATTGGTTAGTGCAGACAGTAATGAAGAAGTTCAGAGTGAAGGAAATGAGAACAAAGCCATCAGCTGCAATGAAAAGGATTAAAACAGTACACACTGTAAGACTGGCATGAAAGAATCCAGACTTCAGCTAGGACATCCTCACACACAATGCAAGGCTTTTCTTTCCAACACATGCTCTGTGGTAACATGATGCCTTTTTCTAAAGTCAAGGGTTAATCACATTTTTAAATGTTCCTTTGATCCATCATTATGGGCAGTGTTGGGAACATGCCTCCACATGCAGAGAAGGCTCTAAATACCATCTGTGGCACATGGAGAAGAGAACCAAATGATGTCTACTTTGTATAAATTTCTACTAAAACTGAAGCTCCAGAATAGTGTGCAATTTTTTCATGAGTCATGCTCTGTCACAGAAGGTATCTGCAGCTAGCATAAGGAATCATATATATGAAGTTGAATAAATAAACTCCATCCAAAATTGTACCAAATATCTGACTTATTCTGGGGCTTCTCTTCAGTTCCCAAGGATTCTTAATCTGGCCACAATAAGAATAAAAACTAAAATGGACTTAGCAGCAAGAAGGAAGCATAGTGAGCAGAAGCCACAGTAACATACTCCCACAACCATTCTGGAATTACAACTAAATTGTGGAGAAATTATTCAGAACAAACAATGGAACATAGCCAGAGAGAAGCCTTACAACCTCAGACAGACAGAAGAACCAGCTTTGGCACAACCTGTCTAGTAAGGAGTGCAGTGGAGACTTGTGAGGGCTATCTGAGCGACTACAGATCGCTGCACCAGAGGGATAATTAAGCATCAGGTTGTATCCCCCAGAGAAGAATGGGGCCTAAACTCCAAGCTGGCATCCTCATCCTACAACAGCAGACCCTAAAATGTACACAGATAACAACTGGCAGTGAAGAGTGTCAGGGCTGCTCTCTGCCAGAGAGGGATGGATGAAGACGCAAAGAGCCTTTTAAAGGGCCAATGCACAAATTTTCATTTACTGCCACTTACGTGGGGTTCTGGCAAATATGGGAGCAGGATGGGCTGGAGACACTTAAGGAGAGACTCCAGAAAAAAGCTTTGGAAAGAGAGCGGAGGATATAGCCATTGGAAAACTAGTACTGAGTCATCCTCCAAATGGCAGCAGCCATTGTGCTCAGGCAGACCAAACCCCTCTGAGCAGCAGCAGCCAGAAGGGAAACAACAGCCTGCCACCAAGGGAGACTTGCCCCAGTTCTGTGGTGCTTAAGCCTGACTTCTAAGTGCAGAGAGATTAGATTAATAACTGAAATAGACGGTGACAGACATAGATCCCTGCAAAGTGGGGCAGAGTACACCAGAGACACTTGAAGAGAGACTGGGGGACAGAGGTTTGGGGAAGAGAAGTGAGACAGTGGACTTTGAGTCCTCACCCATATTTCAGCAACCATTCTACTCAGGCACACAATTCCCTTCACAGCAGCAGCAACCAACAGAGAAACACAGTTCCAAACCCAGGAGGAATTCTGCCACACTCTATGGGGCTTAAGCCTGAATGCTGAGTGCAGAGTGACTAATTAACAACTGAAAGAGACAACTCTAGACAGCAGAACTCTGACAGTCTCAGAGCAGACTGCCTAAGTTCACATGGGGTCAATATCTGACCCCACCA
This sequence comes from Anoura caudifer, assembly GCA_004027475.1. Lineage (NCBI taxonomy): Eukaryota > Metazoa > Chordata > Mammalia > Chiroptera > Phyllostomidae > Anoura > Anoura caudifer. Next base: position 1,731 of record PVKU01010052.1, on the reverse strand, counting down.
GTGGCAGATCCAGAAAAAAATACAGTGTAAATACTAAAGTATACAGAAACGAAATCCACTCTGATTTTCTCCACGATTAGCACTATTTTCTTTCCTGCATAGCTTTTTAACATTCATTTCTTATTCAGCAAGTTTGTGCACATTAAGTCACTTGAATTTATACTATAGTTTATTTCTCTCTTTTCTTATAATAGTCTTAATCTTTTCACAGCCTTGTTAATACTGGCTCATTTGCTGTTGATGCAGAGATTGCAGAGGGCAGATATTTTTCCAAATGTGGGTTTGTTCTCTGGGCTTTGTGGTTTTCTTCTGGTAGCACCTGCACAGTATCACACAAGATGGTGGGCAGAGTGATGCTCAGTTTTCTACCTGGAGGGAGAGCCCAAAGAATAGCCCCAAAACAATCAAAACACAAATACATCCAGAGAGTGAATATAAATGGCATCCCAAGAGCAGCAAGTTCAGGACATCAAGGAGACTGCACCACTGAATCTCACAGGTCTCCTACAATAGAAGTTCACATCACAACCTCAGAGAGTCAGAACAGATAAATTTAAGAAGCAGATGCTAATAATAAGAGTCTCACAAGCAATGGGAATTCAAAGAAACAAACCCCAAACAAAAGGAAAGGAGGAACTCTCACACAAAATGCTAAATGAAATAGAAGCAAGTCAACTATCAGATACTGAGTTCAGTGAAGCAGAGGATTGAATCAGTGAGCTGAAGGACAAAGTAGAAAAAAAAAAACACACCCAGAATGAGCAAGAAAAGGAAAAGAGGCTCAGAAAGAATGAAGAGGTGTTAAGGGAACTGCAGAACAACATGAAGTGTAATAATATCCATATAAGAGGGATATCAGAAGGAGGAGAAGAAGAGTAAAGGATAGAAAACCTGTTTGAAAAAGTAATGATGGAAAATTTCCCTAATTTTATGAGAGAAAAAGTCACACAAATGCAGGAAGCACAGAGGGTCACAATCAAGAGTTATCCAAAAGGGATCACTACAAGCCACATCTTCAGTAAAATGGCAAAATTCCAAGACAAAGAGAAAACTTTAATGATAGCAATGAATAAACAGGAAGTAACATACAAGAGAGCCTCAATAAGGCTAGCAGCTCACTTCTCATTGTAAACACTACAAGCCAGAAAGGAATGCCTAGAAATATTCTAAGTAATGAAAAGCAAAGGCCTGCAGCCAAGACTATTCTACCCAGCAAGGCTGTCAATGAAAATGTTAGGCAAAATAAGGAGTTTCCAGGAAAAAGAAGCCTCCAAGAGTACAGCTCCACCAAACCAGAGCTGCAAGAGATGCTAAAGGGACTGCTTTAAGGAAAGGAAGATAAAGAATGAGAAAGAGAGGAACACAGGTATGAATGAAGTAAAATGTCAATGAATAACTACCTATCAATAATACCTTCAATGTAAATGCTTTAAATGCTTCTCAAAAGACAGAGAGTAGCTGAATGGTTGAGAAATCATGACCCACACATATGCTGCCTACAAGAGACCCACCTCAGACAAAAGACCTACACAGGGGCTATCAAGATGGCGGCATGGTAAGAGGACGTACATCTCTGCCTCCCACACATAGGTCTTAAACCGGGACATTTTTCAAAGCAGCACAGCAAAGAGACACCAGAAACACAGCATATTTGAAAACAGATTATCGAAAATTGCAGTGGACGTTGAAAAACCGGACGGTAAGGAGAGTACTCCGGCGGTGCGGAGACCA
>PVKU01010051.1:0-55893 GCA_004027475.1 Anoura caudifer | reverse complement strand
GGGTACTATTTATTGGTCCCTATCAGAGGTCCCAAAACTACCTCAAATAGATGTTTAATGAATGAATGAATGAATGATCCTCTCACCAATCACATCTTCTATTTATTTGCAAAAATGCCCTGCCCATTATGTTTTAAAAGATGTAAGGTTTAAGATGTAAATTTTTTACTATGTTGCAACATAATAGTTTCATTTAGCAAAAGAGAAAGTTGAACTTTGCCTGTTATATTGTGACACAGCAGGTGTTCTGTGCTAAGTCTAATTAGCGCCCAGCCCAGCTTCAGTGTCTGACCTGTGGAACAGATGTAAACAGGATGGCTGCTCCCCTGGTCAGCCAATCAAGTGTAGCCTCATGTGCTGCCAGAGTGTAAGCTGCTCAGAGAAAAATAATATGTGTGATTTTAGCTAATAGGAATCTTAACTCTATTATGAGATTCTAATCTGAGGGTTTCCAGTTTGACTTAAGCAGAAAGAAGATAGGAACAGGTACTTCTAGAACCTGATTTCAAGCAAGAAACACTGTGAAATAACCTTGTTATCTTGTTATCTTTTTTGTTATTGCGTTATTTGCTATTTAAGAAAAATTGACAAAAATGGAGACAGAAAGAATATTGCTTTGTTCTTCTTTGGAAATGAAGTCATTTTGGTAAATTAAGACCAAATAAGTATCCGAAAATTAATGTGTCATCAATGAAAAGCTTTAAGACAATTATTCAATGTTTTAAAGTATTTTTTATATTTAGACTAATTTAAGATCAGCCTAATTTTATGTTTAGACTAATTTACGATCTCCATGTGGGAAAGAGAGCTGAAGAAATTGACAAAAAAAACCCTTAAGGTTTTGATAAACTGATAAGACTCTCTAAGATGCAAATAAACAGCTGAAAGTATGTTTAATGTACCTACATATACAATAGTATCAGCTTGCCTAGTACAATAAATGATTCTAACAAGAAATGCTTTTATTGGCTCAAGATGCTAAGATATTTTCATTTGCTTATTTTTGTTGCTGCTGTTGTTTTCCTATGGTGAGGCATTTTAAATCAATCATTTGTTTTTCAATATGTTTTTTGAGAGTCAAATTAGGTAGCCAAATATTTTCACACCTGCAATTTTATTTAAATTAGAGAAAAATGAATTTGAGGTTAGATTAAAGAAAGGGGGAAGGGACAGATTTGGTCGTTCTGACTAAATAAATAGAGGAAAAAATCATCAGTCTGAGAAATGAGCAGAGAGCAAGTAATAATTAGTAGGGAACAAAATTACAAGATGAAAGCATAGAAACACAGAAAAAAGGTAGCCACTTTCAGAATGATGAGTTCACTGAAATTGACCTAGGAGGAATCTCTCCTACCCCTTACCTTTGTTCCTAGATTCCCCCAACAGCAAAAATGGTGGCTTCCCTAGGGGAAAGACAGTGTTAATCTAATGCAGCAAAAGTCATTTACAGATGCAAAAGCCTACTGTGCCTGGATTTATCCTTCTACTCATTTATTCTTTAGTATAACTCTCCCCTTCAGCAGGGTTTGGTCCTAAGACTCTCATTGTGCTTAACAATGATAAAAACAGGAGTGGGCTTTGTGGTTGGCTGCTTAAAGATGTCCACAAATACTTTGACACTCCTCCCATAGAAATGTGGGGTCTATAGTCCCTCCCATTAAACACAAGTGGACTCTTTATCTACTTTGACCAATCAAGTTGAGCTAGACCTTAATAACCTAACAGTTCTATTTCCTGTCTCCTGGAACACTTACTCTTAGAACCAGAGAGCACATTGTGAGAAAACCCAAGCATACCAAGGAAGAAGTCCAAATGAAGAGGAAACGAAGCCCCCAAGCGTGTTTCCCTGGCTAGCTCACAATCCGCACTGACTTGTCAGCCACAGAACAAGCGTCTTGGAAGCGGATCCACCAGCCACAGTCAAGCTGCCCCAGCTGACACCATGTGGAAAAGAGAACAGACATCCCTACTAAGCCCTGTCCAAATTGCATATTTGTAAGCAAAATGCGCAGCATTGTTTTAAACCACTAGGTTTTGGTGTGGTTTATTGCACAATGATAAATAACTGGAATGGTCATCAGCAAAAATAAGTACATTTCAAGTTAACAAAGCACCTCTGAAAGTAGGTAAAAGTTGAATGACAAAGGGGCATTTTAGTATCTAAATAAAATGAATTCTCTCTCTCTCTCTCTCTCTCTCCCCCCCTTCTCCCCTCTCTCCTCTATCCCGTCTCTTCCCCCCACCCCCGCCATCATTAAGCTCCTGTCACAATCTTTTGTTTCACTATGTGAAAGACAAAAAACAAGCCTTCAACCAGAACCTTCTGGTTACATGTGGTTTATTGACTCACACGGCTCTTTGAGACCTCAGAATGTTAGAAAGAATGACTAAGCTAAGCAAGTAAAGAGAGGCTGGCATGTCCTAGTCCATTTGTTTCCATTGTGCCTGTTTGCCATTTGCAGCTGTAGTCCTCAGAAAGTTTACTGACAAAGGGGTTCTTTTCAGAGGATGTTTAAACTGACCTTATCGTGATACCATAGAGCTAGTCAAAAATTTCTGTGAGCACCTTCCTTTGTGCATGGCCCACTTTGTTTTCTTCGTTAGTTATCAATTTGAAAACCAACAGCGAAATAAGAATAAAGCTAATCTGGTAAAGTCACTCAGCTTGTTTGGCTCTCGCACGTAGACACTCTTGCCCCTCTGCCCACATCACACGGCACTGGGTCGTTCCCAGTGGCGTTCCCCACACTGCTCTGCGGCGTTTACTTACCCTTCTCCCACAACAGTCTGCTCAGGCCTGGAGAGGAAGAGCCAGACCTCGTAGTCTTTGTATGTCCAGTTCTTAAGAGTGGTTGGCTCTTCAATGGAAGTTTGTAAGTGAACCACCCAGTAAAATAAATCATATGTATATTAAAAGGTAGCCTGATGTTGCCTGCAGATGAACAACCAACTCCCAGAGAAGAAGTAGGAAAGTAGTTTTCATCCAGGGCTTTTCAACTGACTCCAAACACAACCATGACCTATCCCCGCCTCGGTGTCTTTGGATTGTACTTAGTTTTCAGTTTTATGTTGATGACCAGATTACAGTATTTATTCTTGGTGATATTTAATTTTTACAAATTGGGGCCACTTCCTTCCAACCAGAGCCAGAAGATGAATGAAACATGTGAGAAGGTTAGACAATGAATCTGCATTGGAAGGGTTCTTGGCTTCTGTTTAGAGTTCTTCACCTTTTACAGGTAACAGCATTTATTGACCAAAAATGTAAGAACATTAAAATTGTAAAACATTTTTCAGTTGAAGAAAAATGTATTTCCAGAGGGTGATTCCCCTTCTTTTTGGAACAGAATTCAATTTTCAGAGATAATTTCCATCAGAGAAAAAAATGAAAAGATGACTTAGTGAAAGTGCATTTAACAGATTTTTCTCTAACCCTATAAATAATTGCCTCATGTTTGCCTTTGTATAATATTAAAATTATCTCCTGAGCTTTCATTTTGTTAGCATTAGCCAGTTCATCTTTTTTTATGCCTTTAATTTTCAAACTTTATGTATTGGGGGGTTTTTTATTTAATATTTTTATTTATTTTTTATTGTTGTTCAAGTACAGTTTTCTGCCTTTTCCCCCCACCCCAGCTCAACACCCCAGCCCTCCCCACCTCCCTCCCCTGTTTCCACCCCCCTTGTTATTGTCCCTGTGTCCTTTATAATTGTTTTAGATATTTGCCTTATAAGCATCGTATAATGATGGATTGTTTTAATCCAATCGCATACACTTTTAATAGATGTTTTTAATATATTGTATTTACCTTTGTTGTGATTACTGACATATTTGGGGTGATTTCTACTGTCTTATCTTGTATTCCCTGTTTTCCACCCTTTTCCTTACTGCTCCTTTTCTGCCTTCCACTGGGTAGATAAAGATTTCTGTGGTCCCTTTATTCCTTCTGCAGATTTAAAAGTTATAGATGATAACTTTATTATGGGTGATAGATTTAACTGTTCAAACACACACTTGCGACAGTCTGGCTAACTGTTCATAAAACCTATTCTCCTCCTCCCTTGGGAACACAGCTAACCTAGATTTTCCAGCTTTCCCTGAAGTTAATGGGTATGGTTACGGAACTGAACTATAACCAAGCCAGCGGAATGTGGGTAGAAGTCAGGAATGCCACTCCTTAGCTCGGTTCATTAAAATCCCAACCCTCCCCCCACCTCCCACCCTTGCCAGCAGTGTGTCAGCACCCTGGGTGGCTCTGACAGCCGTGGGTTGCAAATAGAGCACTTATCAGCCTGGTTCACTGAAGGAATATCTAAAACAGAGACGGAAGCACCAGCTATCTCTGCCGCTAATGGGGTTATAGGTTATCAAGAAACAAATTGCCTTGAACCACTCAGTTTCCGCAGCTAAAGTTACTTTCATTAATCTAATATTTCATTATAAATTTTCATTCAAAAATTATCATCTCTGGCTGGCACTTAATCAAGAACTTAATATGATATGACTGCACACTTGACTCTTCTTTCATAATATTATTACTATTATTTAGAGCTTTTCGCACTCTTCATCACAGTCATTGTTTGAATTTATTCACACTTATAAAAAATTCTGTTTTCACTTTCAATTCTGATATCCAGTACCCTTTCTCTGGGTTCACTTTTCTACTGTGAAAGCATAAATAGCTTCTCCTATGAGTGTCTCTGGGCAATAACCTTTCCTGTGTTGTCTTCACCTGAGTGAGAGCTAAACCAGTACAAAATATAGGCTGACAGTTTCTTTTCTCTCAGTTCTTTACAGATAATCTACTGTCATCTGGCAATTTGTTGTTACTGATGAGAAATCAGCTAGTGATCTAACTGTTGTTTCTTTGTAAGTCAGCTTTGTAAGTCTTTGATCATTCTGAAGGCTTCCTCTGTGTAGCTGTTGTTCTGTGGTTTCGTCCCAATGTCTCCAAGTATGGATTTATTCCTTTTAATCCTACTTAGTATTCAGGGTGCACTTTTGTTGTAAACATTCATTATTTCTTCAAATCTCAATAATTCTCTGCCATCATTTCTTTCTCTAATTAATGGTCCTCCGCTGTCTACCTTATAATCTTCCTCCGAAATTTCCATTAGATGTATGTTGAAGCCAGTCTTTCATTTCTCTTAAACTGATTTTTGTATGTCTTTAACTCATTATTTCTCTGTGATGCGTTCTAGTTGAAGCCCTCATACTAATGAGCTGTGTGCCAACCCATTTATTTTCTTGTCAGCTAAGACTAATATAGATTTTATCTTCTTTGTTGAATTTTCATTTCAAAAATTACACTTTTTTATTTCCAGGATTCCTAGTTGGTTCTCATATTCACCTATTATTATTTTTCATTTCTGCCTGCTTTCTTTCAAGGTATGTCTTCTCTATTCTAAATATATTTTCTCTCTTTTTGTTATATATTTGAAGCATATAATAAATTTCAAAGAATGAACTTAAACACTATTTTGACCAAAAATCTATAGAAGGCCAAAGTAAAAATAAATCCAGAATGTAATGATTCAAACATAACGGAACTTTTGTTATTATTTCATCTTTGTTTTCTCCTTCAAGTCCCGGTCTGACAGGTTGGTGAGGGTGAGGAAGGTGGTAGATCTTTTCCATTCAGTCGTTCAGAGGTCTAGCTGTCCGAAGCACAGCCGTCTTCAACAGAAGGCTTGCATAATCACTCTGGATGTGTCCCCCCCCCCCAACATTGGTCCCATGGGAAAGCCCATGGAGGAGCACACATGGAAGGTTTAGAGGCCAAGTTTGGAAGCATTACACCCTATTTCTACTCATATCCCATTGGAGGCAACATGGTCATATGACCAAAGTAACCCAAGGTTAGTTTCAGCTGAAAGGGAAGCTGAAAATCAGGGTAGCTGTGCAGCTCCATGTCTTGTTACTAGAAGTGAAACATCTTCTCCTAGACATCTAATAGTTTCTGCCACACTATCCAAAGAGCCACTCCACGGAAACATGATGATTTCTTCTAACATTGTCCAGGACCTGAAAATAAAAGCACTATCAAGTATCTTTTTGCGTATAGTGTCTGTGTATTCATATGTACATTCAAATATACTTTTTAAAATTTCTTCCTTTAAAGTAATAGAAGTGTCATCTGAGTTCGTTTTATGCTCATTCTTAAGATCATGAAATGGTTTACATCAAACTAGACATGCTGCTGAAGTTCCTGATCCCAAAGTTTTTTCCTAATACTCCCTCCATTAGTCATGAAATGTGACCCAGAAGAGTTGCTCCAAAAGAAAGTCTCCCTAAGGCACATATTTGGATTGAGTTCTATTTCCTTCTTCTATGTATGTATTCTCTATAAATGTTATCTCTAAAATGATTAATTTTAGAATCTTTCTTCCAATTAGCTTCTGAAAGTCTCATTCTCGTGACTCTCAGAAATAATGTTAACTAGGAACTCAGTTAAATTATCACTGTAAAAGCAACAATTATTGAGAGCATTATGGAGTGGGCATAGCTGTGCCAAGAGTTATCATAGATGTTTTCTCATTGTATTCTCTCAATAATCCTGAGAATGTTCAGTGTTATTCTCATTTTATAAATGAAAGAACCAAGGCTCAGAGAGCTCAGGTAATTTGTTCAGTGCCCCAGTTAAATGGGGCTAATCTGAGACTCAAAACCAGGACGGACTCTAAACCCTACAGTCTGCTTTAAAAACTGTTCATGGACTTTCTCGGTAAATGATGCCTTATTATTAGCTGCAGTGCAGGCCCTTCAAACAAGGGAAAAGCATTTAATGTTTCTCCTGAATTTTATAAAGATAAAAGTCTTTTGCATATAAAAACACATTTTAATGTCACTGTTATTTGAATAAGGTAATGAGCCTATAAAAATGTTTTAAAGTTTGTTTTGGATGAAAGTGCACAGGTATGCAGGTCTGTGCCTAGGAGAAGAATCTGAAAATAACTTTATTAGAAAGTGATTTAAGAAAAAGAAGAAGATAAAAAGTATGAATAGTAAAATGACAACAAACTCACAATTATCAACAACCAAACCTAAAATGACAAAAATGAACTAAGCAAACAATAGAACAGGAACAGATTCACAGAAATAGAGATCACATGGAGGGTTTTCAGCAAGGAAGGGGAGAATGGAGGGGGGAAGTACAGGGAAGAAGAAGCATAAATGGTAGGTACAAAATAGACAGGGGGAGGTTAAGAATAGTAAAAGAAATGGAGAAGCCTTATATGTATGACCCATGGACATGAACTAAGGTGGGGGAATGAGGGTGGGAGGGGGGATGCAAGGCAGAGGGAAATAAAAGGGAGAAAAAATGGGACATCTGTAATAGCATAATCAATACAATATATTTTTTTAAAAAAGAACCATATCAACTTATTCCGAAGGATCACTTCTCAGTAGTAAATTATTTAATTCAATTTAATTTAATTTAAAATCCATGCCCTGGCCATTGTGGCTCAGTTGGTTGGAGCAATGTCCATAGACCGAAGGGTAGCAGGTTGATTCCCAGTCAGGACGTATATGGGAGGCAACCAATCAACGTTTCTCTCCCTCACTTTCTACCTTCCTTCCCCTCTCTCTAAAATGAATAAAATGTCCCTAAGTAAGGGTTTTAATTAATTAATTAAAATTTTGCTATTAATTTTTTTTAAAAGAAAAGAATTTGTGTACAACTCATCCAGTTTCTTTGATCCACAAGGAGGCGATATGGTAGAGTAGGTGCCATCAGGAACCTGGAGGTACAGTATGGGTTAAATCTGGATCCCTTACTTAACAATCTTTACATTCTTGGGCAAATTGTTTAACTTCTCTAAATCTCAATTATATTATTCTTAAAAACAGTTCTCTTTTGTTCTTTTTTTATTGTTGTTCAAGGAAAATTTTCTGTCTTTTACTCCCATCCCAGCCCAACCCCCAAGCCCTCCCCACCTCCCTCTCATCCCCCTCCCCAGTTTTTGTCCATGTGTCCTTTATACTTGTTCCTGTAAACCCTTCCCCTTTTCCCCTGAAATTCCCTCCCCTCCCCCCTCTGGTGACTGTCAGCCTGTTCTCAATTTCAGTGTCTTTGGTTGTATTATGCTTGTTTGTTTGTTTGTTCTGTTGAGTAGGTTCCTGTTAAAGGAGAGATCATATGGTATTTGTCCTTCACCACCTGGCCTATTTCGCTTCTTTATCATATCTGTACATCATATTGTACTGAGTGTTAAATGAGGTATCACACATTGTTTACATGGTCCTCCTCCCTTACTGTGTTTCATTGTTTATTACCATTAAGGAAAGAGTGTGCCAGGCCAATAGACACTATGAAATTTATAATTTATAAAAAGAAAATAAAACAAATAATACATTTGACCACAACTTTTAGATTCAATCAATATATTTTAACCATCTATTGGATACTAGACAGTATCATACTTAATAATTTTATATACTTTATTTTTGACAATGTATGAATAAAATGGAAATCTCATTTTATTCTAATATCATATGAATAATTTAAATCACAACATGTGAGCATTCTTATGAGTATGCTTCCCACTTCATTCATAAACAGCCACACCTTTCACATACCAATAAGCCATCACCAAAAAATATGGGGAAAATCATACAGTTGAGTGTCAACATCAAGCTCTGGTCTAGTTCTGGTGTACAATTGAGTGAGCTGCCTTGATTATTATTCAAAATGTATCTTCTTTGAAAATGTTGCCTAGTCAGGATTCCATCAACTGAAGGTTTTCCTTTCCACTGTGAAGTGAAGGAGGGTTCTAAGTAACCACCACCAAATTGTGGTGCAAGGAATTTTGAACTGGGCTAACTTCAGCTTTCTCATCATACTTGTGTTAAGCAGCAATTAAATAAATTTTGTGGGCATACATTTCCTGCAATACTAAAGTCCTACGCTGAAGTACCTAAAGCCTTATTGCAAGTCTCTTTGGAGTACTCTTCTAATGCAGAAGAATCCAAAATTCAAGTGCCAAGGGTTATATTAGTTCTATTATTTAATCTGAAAATTAAAGCTTCCATTATCCAAAAGGAGAGCATTTGGCCTAATAATGTTAATAGTAATTAATAATAACAATAACAACAACAACAATAATGTCTTCAGCCCCAATATTCAATATTCATTTTCATTACTTATGAAATTCCATCTGCCCCTTCCTTCTCTGGACCTTTTATATTCCCTACCTGTATTACTTTGCTAGGGCTGCCATAAGAAATATTATAAACTAGGTGGCTTAAAACAAATTTATTCAAAGTGACAGATCCATGCTTTCTCTAAAGACTCTACAGAGAAAATCCTTCTTTACTCTTCCAGCTTCTAATACTTCCAGTCATTCCTTGGTTTGTGGCAACATAACTCCAACCTAGTCTATGAGCTCCTCCTAAGTGGTAGGGGCTGAAAGGAATGGAATGACAAGAAGGATGGGGACTGGAGAGCCTTTATGGGAAAATTGTCCTCACTGCTCCGAAAACTGATCAGGCTTGAGGTCTAATCCAGCCACTTTGTGCTCTCTGAACAAGGTCCCCTACCCCCTAATAGATAAATCATCCTAAGGGGCCATGGCCCTACACCATTTGCTCAGTAGTGACAATCACAATTCTGATAATAGCCATCATTTACTGAATGTTTACTGTGTATTGAGCATTTGCTAAGTCTGGTGTTATCTACATTATATACATTATTTCATTCAGTCCTCACAAGTAATCCTTAACCCTCGAATCATAACGCCTCCTACCCATTTCTCCCTGAAAAACAAAACAAAAACGAGAAAAGAATGCACTGCCAGCTTTGCTTATTCCTCCCATTCACAGTGATTTCACAGAAATGCTATCATTTTCTGTCCCCACTTCCACCCCGCTCCATAGAGGTGTCCAGTGTGCAGTGCACGGGAAATAACCATGAGAAATGAGTCATGTTCTCACCAGCCTTCCCAGTGCAGTGATCTTTGAAGGCTAATATGGACAAGCAATAATCTTTCTCAGTCTTTATGGATTTAGTTTTCAAATCAAAGGCCCCAAAGCTGATATATTTTTGTTCAAGAAACTGAAGTCATTGAAATGATTAAATAGTTTAAAAGCTAAAGCTGTGGTAGCTAAAGCTGTAAACAGAAATTAAGATTGTTTCAGGCCGCAGTTAATCCAAGTATTTCAAAACATAAGCTTGTTATTTTGAGCTGTCCTCCAAACTTGCCATGCTTGTTATACTTAACCATACTTGCAAAACCTAACTATTGGCCTCTATTGGTCATATTTTCCAATGAATGTAGTTACAGAATCGGCCACAACAGGATAAAGTTTATATTGTGACCCAGAGATCTGAGCACCACGGGCTGGTTCCAGGGACCCGCTCTGTATTACTTACTTAGAGTGCCCTGCCGCAGGGGACAAACCAGTTGCATGTGTTATAAGTGCAGCCTGCCTTCTCATTAGATAAAGCTTAAGGAATGCCTCTCAATGTGTGCTGAAAAAACTGAAAAGTTCATTAAGTTGGAAACTCATATTTAAAAGGGTGAGCTGGGCTAACTATCTAACCTTCTGTAGCAATTGCTGCCTGAGTAATTGTCTAGCCCATTCTTAAATACTTGCTTCTCCAATTCAGAAGAACTCTGTAGAATTCTTCATTGTGTTGAGCGGAGACCTATCACCACGTCAGGTACACCACTGGATCTAATGCTGCATTAATCACCAAATGCAATGCTACTTATAGTCCTCGGAAGTTTGAAGACAACTCTCCTGTTCCCAACTCTCAGGGCTTCTAGTTCCCCCGTCTGGGTCACTTTCTCTGTTACTGTACATCAGTCTCTTTTTATTTGTGTTTAATACTTGTCACCACCATACATCATGTGGAATTTGGCAAATAGTAAGTAATAAATGACTAATACTTCCCTCAGTCTGGACACTATAATCTTCTTAATGCAACAACAAATAGAGTTGGTTTTCTCGGTAGCCATACGTCAATTCTCACTGAAGTTACTGATCTCAATTTTTAGATGGTCTTCTTATTCATATTCCCTCAATCTGCAAGTTATGCTATTTATTTAGTAAAAAAATAAAATTTACATTTAGCTTCATCAAATTTCATGACAGTAGATCTTGTTATATTTTTATATTAATTCTTTCACACAATATATTTCTATTACTTATCTAAGGCAAATTTAATAAGTATCAAAGCCTATTCTGAGCTCATTGATAAAATTTGAACAGTTTAAACCAATGGAAGAGTTTTGTCACTATTTACCTTAAGCTCAGATTAATCCATTTATAGTAAATTTGTGTATAGTCTGTGAAACAATTACACATTCATGTAATTTAACAAATATCCAACTCACATTTCTCCATTATGTATGAACGTTGCAAGAAAGATGCCATTCCTCTACTCTAATTTTTAACAAAAGAAAGCATTAATATAATCCAGATATGAGCTGCTTCTGGTGCACCCACACTGGTTCCTACTGGTCACAACAAGCACTCTTTTAATAACATGTCCTAGAAATTTCCTGAGCCAAAGTCATCCGGCTAACACCTGCAAAATCTCCCTCTGGCCCTTTCTGAAAAGCAAAGCCACGTTTCTTCATTGCTGCTCTATTTGCTCTACTTCTTTGACAACTATTTGAGGAAAACTAAAACTAGGGGGTTTTTCCAGTTTTTATTTTGCTGGTTGTCTCAGAATACTAGGGCCTAACTGAAGACACAAAAAACTTGAGGTCACTTACTCAGTTTCTTTACTCTCTCTAAAAATTTATTTGCTCTTTCTAATATACACTTTATATTTCTAGTCCAAAGTTTGTTTTCCTGGACAATGATGTTAAAAAGAAAGAGATAATTGAGAGATTCTGCTTTATATAGCACTCACGAGCATTACACTTCAGTACACGAGCATTAACTCAATAAGTGAGGAGGAGGCAGGTCGTCCCAAGCATGGCATCAAGGCAGAAATAAAGGAAGAAACTTGAGTATGTAAAAGTCAAAACCACTGTACAACAGAACATGCCAGATAAGCAAAATTTTCAAGATAATGGCAAATTTCCAAAATGTTTGCAAATATTTTCATAAAGATTTGAGAATATTTTACATAAAGGTTTTACAACTCAACTTGAAAATACAGACATGACAACAAAAAACTATATAATGTTCAAGAAAACAAAATTGAAGAAAGAGACATGTAATTTTTTAATTAATGTGTAAAAAGGTTTCCTTATCAGTAATGAAGTAAATTGAAGTTTAAGCAAAATATTTTATATTTTAACAAATTCAGTATTTTGTTTTGATAAATACAAAACATTTTGACCTTTTACAAGTCAGAAATCTAGAAACACTGACATTCTCATGTACATGGCTATACATTGAAACTCTAAGAAGTAACTTAATATATATTCAAAACCTATACTAAGTGTTTTACATGCATTACCTTATTTAATGTGTTTTCAAACATTCAGTTCTCCTATAGCTAATGTTTATTTTATGGACCCCAAGATCTTGGCACTAAAATGCCAAAGTCTCTTGTCATACGATTCTTACAACCACTCCATTAACCAGGTCAATTCTCATACATATTAGGAAATGAAACGGTCAGCAACACAAGCCAAATATTCTTCATTAGCTGTTCCTGGCTTAGCTGAACGAGACTCTCAGCGTTTGCCTTGACAATTAAAGTGCTCCCAACTCTGACACCCAACCTGCTGTCAGTCTCACATTTTACATTATGGGAACATTAATCGCTTTTTTCTGTCTGCTCATATAGTTGCTAATGTAATCTCAAAATGATAATTCTACGATCTTCTCATTTTTATCTTAATTATAATTTTCAACAGCATGCGTCAACTCCACAGTGGATTTCCACCTAGGTATTTCGTATACAGACCATCTCTTTCCTCCTGTTTAGTAAATCTGCATCTTTTCTAATAAAATATGGTATCATGGTTTGTAATAACAAATGTATAACTGGTCCTATCAGGTTTCTGGCACAGACCTCCTAGAACCCCTGGAATTTACTGTGATGAGAGTGATTGAATGTCGTGTGTCATGTTAGTGAGGTTTGGAAAGCACCTAAGGGTGGGACTGGTCAACAGAGGAGCCAACCACGTGATTAGAGAGTTAGAGGGTTAGTCCCATCCCCCATGCTCCAGAGAGGGGAGAGGGGCTGGAAATTGAGTTCAGTTACCACTGGCCAATGATTTTTAATCAATAATGTCTATGTGATGAAGCCTCCATTTGGAAAAAAAAAGAAAAAGACCGAGTTTGGAGAGCTTTCAAGTTAGAGAACACATGGAGTTTTGGGAAGAGTGTCCTGCTCAGACAAAGCTTGGACGCTCCCCACTCTTTCCCCACCCCTTGCCCCATGCATCTCTTATATCTGGCTGTTCCTGGCTTCTAACTTTTTATAACAAACCCATAATCTAGTATGTAAAATATTCATCTGAGATATGTGAGCTGCTCTAGCAAATTAATTGAATCCAGGGAGGCTGGGGGTGGTGATCATTGAATATCCATGCGTTGGTGACAACCTGGACTTGTGAGTGGCAATGGAGGTGGAGGCAGTCTTATGGAGTCCTGTGGGACTGAGGTAAACCCTAAACCTGTGCGATGTGACACCTAGGTAGATAGTGTCATAATTGAGTTGAATTGTAGGACACCCAGCTTAGGCCCAAGAATTGCTCCATAGTGTGGAAAAAACATCCCCACACATTGGAATTGGGCGCAGAACCATTGTATAGATTCCTCATTTTAGGTTCTGTCTCAGTGAGTATCATTTTTTCCTACTTAGTACCCTCTGTTCAGGTCAAGCACATTTTATAATTAACTATGCTTTTAGACACATTGAAAACATAACTATTTTTATGACTTTCCTACCAATTATTTTCTTAGGCGAATTACTACAAACAGTTCCTACTGCTGTTTTCCTTTCTTAATAAGTTGTTTAACAGCTTTACATGGATGGCTTTTTCCCTCCTTCTACATCTTGAATTGTTCTTAGAATGGAGGAAATCATGCAAGAAAGAAAGCCAAAAGCAAAAGATTAGAGGAAGGCAGATAAAATCCAAAAGTCAGAGTCAAAGTGCAAGTGAGTAGAAATTTTCATGTCAAGTTAAGAGAAGTGAAGAAACTCTATAGCATTGGAATAGGTGAATACAAGTAAAACGTTACCCATGAGAGATTAATTCAGACCTTCTCAATAAGAGGCAATGGCCAGTTCTACATGAAACATGAAGCAGATAGCACACATAAGGAATAGAGAAACATCACCATCTCAAGTCTTAGTAAGTAAAAGAGGTATGTTGCATTTAGCCTTCTATAACATTTCATTTAAAAAACTTTAACATGAATGTTTCACTTAAGACTCTTAAAAACCAGGCAAAGAACATGATAAGAGAGCTTTCCTAAAGTTGTTAGGTTGCTAAGGCTAGTAAGAGCTAAAGCTACAACTCTAAACCAAGCTAAACTAAATCCTATGCTTATGTGACTGCATTACATTACCAGACTGCACCTTAAGAAAACCAGCTTTAATAAATTGATAAATGTTAAAAAAAAAAAAAACTAACCTCAAATTTCTCACCAGCCACGTTTCCTGACAATTATGAGTAGTAGGTGATACAAAAAAATGTCATCAGTCAGAATGAGAACTAAACTTAAACCATCAACTGGGTATATTTGGATACATGATTTTTTTTTTGTTTTTATTTTTTACTAAATGAACCAGTCTTCTGGAAACAATATTAATTCATCATTTTATTTCCTGCTGTAATATTTATGTCCTTGGATAACCTGAGCTAAGCACTTTCACTGTGAAAGAGTCTTTATTCTGGACAGAATTTATTGT
Organism: Anoura caudifer; assembly: GCA_004027475.1. Taxonomy (NCBI): domain Eukaryota; kingdom Metazoa; phylum Chordata; class Mammalia; order Chiroptera; family Phyllostomidae; genus Anoura; species Anoura caudifer. The sequence continues at coordinate 41,065 of PVKU01010051.1, read as the reverse complement.
CCATATAAGACACACTTTTGTTTGTAAACCTGAAGAATCACTCCAAGCTATCACGTTGAGTGCGACCATGAAAACATAATTCACTGTTTACTTTTATGCTTATTCATGCAATAATTAAGTAATTAAATACCACTTATCCCAGAGTTAAGTGACATTGATTTTAAGATGAGTAACCCATTAGTTCTGCATGAATTCTGGACAAGGCTCACACTGTTTCATTGGACTGTTGATTTTCAAAGCACTGCTAAGAATGGAAGTTTGTGTTTCAGGGCTGGCCTAACCTAAAATTGTGTTTATAGCATAATTTGGAAGGCAGTTTATTCTTTCTCTTTTGTAACAGCCCAGAGCACCTGCCAGCGAGAGCACTCCAACCCCAGAGATGAAAGGAAAGTTGAAAGCACAGACATCTGGTCTCTGAGCCTAGCTGGGCAGGAGAAGACAGCCACACTTCGATTTGCTGGCACTTCCTTGTCCTATCAACGTGTTCTGAGATTTCCCTCAGTGTCCTGACTCTCAGGCCCTACGTTCAGACTCTAAATCTTTGTGGAGAACCCTAGGCTTCAAACAAAATTTCTAACACTGTGTGCTGAAGGGAAGCTATTTCTAATCCAGTATATCTCACAAACAACATTCCTTTTATGTGATGCTGATGAAGTGCCAAATTCTGCCCTTCTGAGAACTGTTGTTGCAACATGCAAAACCAGAATCTATGGCAAGAGATAGACTTATTTTTGCCATCATTTAAGATATTTTGCCTTAGGTAAATTTCCTAAAACTGCCCAGTTCTTTAACAGCTTTCTGATCATTCTACAGTCCCCCACCCCTATCGTGATACAGAGAGGGCACTGGACTCAGAATAAAGTACGGAATTCTGATTCCTCTTCTTCCATTGAGGAGTTGTGCATCCTTAGAAGTCACCGAAATTTCTGTGCTTCCATTTCTTCCAGTGCAAAATGAGAAGTCAGATTACATCCATGGCTTTTAAGCTATTATCCTTGAACTATAGAGACCAGGGTCTGGAAGCAGCAAAGGACTATCTGCAAAAAAAAGAAGAAAAGGAAGAAAAAGAAGAGGTGAAGAACAAGGAGGGCAAGAAAGAGAAGGAAACATTCCACCCAAGATACCTGTCTATTGTTTTTATCCTTTTTTATAAACTGAGGCTGTTCATGAGATTCTACCTAAAATTTTATAGGGGACTAGATGAAGGTAGTTCTGCTGCTGCAAGAGGTAAAAGAGAAAAAAAAAAACACTGGACACAATGATCTTTGAGGTTCACTCCAGCTCCAAAAATCTGTTAATGATCATGACAACTCCCTTTAAGTACTGTTTACTTAGGGCTCCTATGTGCTAGGCACTAGGCTATGTTTCTTTTCTCCATTGTTCTATTTAATCCTCACAACAACTCTGCAAAGAATATATGTATCATACCATTTTCCTTTCCCCCAGATTACAGTTTATTAGGTAAGGAGCCAGGACTTACACCATGATCTGCGAGGTCCAAAGCCCGTGTGCTTTCTATTCTCACTATAGGATTCCATATTGAAGTTAAATTGAAGTTATCTTTAAGGAAATTACTCGGGATATCAGCAGGATGCAATAATGACTCCCCAAAGATGTCCATGTGCTAATCCCCAGAACTTGGGAAAGGAACCTCACAGACGTCATTAAGAAACTTGAGATGGGAAGGTTATCCTAGATTGTCAAGGTGGGGCCCAAGAATCAAAAGGCCCCTTACCAGGGAAGAGTGGGGCAGACTAGTCAGAGAAGGAACGTGATGACAAAAGCTCAGAACTAGAATAATGCAGCATGACAAAGACTTGACCAGCCATTGCCGGCTTTGAAGATGGAGGAATGGGGCCATAAGCCAAAAAAATGAGGGCAGCCTCAGAACACTGGAAAAGGCAAGGAAACAAATTCTCCCCTACAGCCTCCAGAAAGAGCAAAGCCCTGCCAACACTTGACTTTATCTTGGCAAAAAAAGTTAGACTTCTGACCTCCAGAACTGTAAGATAATAAATTTGTATTGTCTAAGCCACTTAGTTTGTGGTAATTTGTTACAAAAGCAATAGGAAACTAATACACAAGATACACTAAGTGGCTGCCTGTGATTTTCTTAAAGGACATCAGAATAGATGGCATGATATCACATTATTAGGTTGAAGTTACAAGCCAGGTACAATGAGATGATCTAATCAGGAATTTGCACTTCAGGGGTCAGCTTGCTTAATACACCTTAAGGTCATACTCCAGAGGCAGCTAATACAAGTGCTTCTGTTACCAGTTTCACTGATTATCAACATATGTTTTATGCATTAGCATGTCATGTCAAGAAGAGGATCTTATTGGTAAAATTGGGGCTTGTTAGCTAGAAAACTGAATGTTAGACTAACACAAAAGTCTAAAAGCCAAAAAAATATGTCAAGAAATTGGTGGGGGGCTAAGGAAAAGAGAAGCAGCTAAGAGCTAAGATATAGTTCTTCATTTGGCACATGTGAAGATCTGCCAAATTTCAAGAAAGAAAGAAAGAAAAAGAAAGGAAAGAAAGAAAGAGAAAAGAAAGAAAGAAAGAAAGAAAGAAAGAAAGAAAGAAAGAAAGAAAGAGAAAGAAAGAAAGAAAGAAAGAAAGAAAGAAAGAAAGAAAGAAAGAAAGAAAGAAAGAAAGAGGAAGGAAGGAAGGAAGGAAGGAAGGGAGGAAAATGAAAGAGAGAGAGAGAAAGAAAGACTTGTTTGACCTATTTCAGGTGCTCCTGGGGAAAAAAAAATACCAAAACACAAGCCCAACTAGAATAAAATGTATTTGACAGAGCAGCTACATGTATGAACGCATCCTGATCCTTAAGAAAGGATAGAAATAGAGTAGATGATAGAGAAAATGATAAATCAGATATTTCACACACACGAAAACCACTCTAACAAATGTTTCATTGCAACATGCCGTTTTTGTTGTTTTTTCTTTTTTTATTTAATTTTAATTGTTCAAGTACAGTTTTATCTCTCTTTTTTTTATTTTTTGCAACATGCTGTTTTAATTCTCATTCTCTGCAATATTTTGAGGGAAAGTTTCCAGGCAAAATGCCCTGTGACAGCTACCAATAGGCCATATGGAAATAATAAACCAAATGTCCATGTTTGCTTTCACACACATGAACCAGTCTAAATGATTTAACTTTACAGACTTCTCAGACAAAAAGAAAACTGTGGAGTCTGTTGCTTGTTCATTTTGCTTCATTGTGTTTTAGGCTACAAAAGAATCTTAAAATTCAATTACCCAGCCCTTTTATTTTGCTAAGTAATTAACTTGCCTGAGGTCACATAGCCAATTAGTGCCAAAGTGAAGTGTTCATTCTATACCACCAATTTCCTATCTGTACTATTTGGATATTTTCTTTCATTATTTACATAAAACTGATAGTTAATCTGATGTTTTTTCCCAATATTTTCATACTTCAATATCAGAATGTGATTACTAATATAAAAAATCATATATCGTATGATATATAATATGATATATTGTTGGGAACCACCCTGCCTAGTTTCAGAAGCTGTAAACCCCCATGACTAAGGCTGAGTGAGCAACCTTGGGACCCTAAGCCACTAAGAAGACAAAGCTTATCTCCCTGACAGGGGTGCCACCTCTGCCCCCTTTACTTCACCCTTCTTGGCCTCGGGCGGATGACTGGTTAGCCAATAACAGGTAAGATTCCTCAAGGGAGGGATGACCTAAGATAGGCATGGTCACAAAGGGGCCTTCAGGGAAGGATGTGGGGAGCTACAGAAAAAGGGGGTGATGGGCCCTCACCCCTTGGCTTTGACATAGCCTGAGTCCTCCTGTCTGTGATAAGTCTTCTAATCTCTTGGCTGCTTTACTTCTCCTGCCTGACTTAAACCTGAAACAATGCTGGAGGTGGGTGCAGCCCTGTGCTGGAAAGGGCAGGTTCCCTGGGGCAATCAGGCCTAAGAAATAATGCATAAAATCCTATGAAACCTATTTTGCTAATATCCTCAATTCAAATAGTAAGGGTCCAAACATGAAATGAGTTTGTTTCCCCCAAGTTTTATGGCCCTTTAACTATCTGACCCTCACTCAAAATAAGCCCTCAGAGTTCTTTGAATGTTATCTATTGTTTGATCATTACTGCCTGACAATGACTGATGAGCTTTATGTATATGCCCTATATTCCTATGCAAATTAAACCCAATAAAAGCCCATTGAGAAACAGACTCCTGGCCCTTCTCCTTTGAGAGATGGGCCACCATTCCTCCCCAAGCAGGTCATGTCTTGGTAGACTTATTCTCATCCGTGGCAGCCAGGGTGGAGCCCCCCATACAATATATGATAAATCATATGATATATGATTTTTTGTATTAGTTAACCAATTATATTAAACAGAATATAAATTTGAGCAATAGTGTACACAAATGTCTATTTATATTTGCATAATTTCTATTCCAAATTCACATTGAAAACTATTCTGGTCAATATAATGGGCACAATAATGGATCCCAAAGATGTGTATAACCTAATCCTCAGCAACAATAGAAAATTATACAATGAGAATTTAGCTAAGTGAATGCAATCATGCATATAAATCCCTCCAAATCTGAATAAAAGTAACCAGAACTTTTTGGATGACGACATATCACAAGTCACTAAGATGCTTTCAGTCTTTAACTTTTGGGCAAATATTTATCAATTTCAACTCAATTTTTCTTAATGAGTTCCCTAATAAGGGTTACCTTATAGAACTAGTAAAATGTCAATGGTATCAGGTATCACTAAACAATGATCAGGCATTCCACTAATAAATCTTTGCAGAGATATGAAAAGGAAAAGAGTTATTAGGAATAACTAAGGTATAAAAACTGGGTGATAAAAGAAACACTATATAGGGTGATTTTTTATTAAAGAGATATATTTTATTCTATAATGACAGATACTAGTTTATCACAATAGTAAAGTTTTGGCCTTGGCTTCCCAATCTATTTCACATCTCCTGGTCCATATCCACATACATAATTATTTGAGATTATGAATGATAAGAATAATTGGGTCCTGACAGCAAACATTCATCTATCTGGAATTAGATCAGTTAATAATGGTAATTACTTTGAGTTCCATGGTCTGGATTTCAAGTTCAAATTATCTTCTTCAAAAAAAATTCATACTCAACCTTCATCTTCCAAGAAGCCACTAACATTTGGTACTTTAGTTATTCATATGTCTTAGTCCATTTAGGCTGAGAGAGTAAGATGCCACAGACCAGGTAGCTTGTAACCAACAAAAATTTGTCTCTCACAGTTCTAAAGACTGGAAGTCTGATGTCAGAGGACCAGCACGGTTGGGTAAGGACCCTCTTCTGGGCTGTAGATTTTCTGTTTTATACCTATATAGCAGAAGGGGTTAGGGAGGACTATGGAATATCTCTCATAAAAACATTAATCTCATTCATAAGGGCTCCACCCTCATAACCTAATTACTTTCTAAGTACTTCACCTCCTAACCCCATCACATTAAGCATTAGAATCCAACATGTGGGCGTGGGGAAGGGGGTCAGTCATAAAGATTCAGACCATAGCAACATACTAGCCAACAACATTACCAAATTCCTCAATGTCAACCTGTCTATTTTACCTTCATCCAAAGCCAATTAGTCACCAGTATTTCTATGTAAGCATTGTTTCCCAGCTCCAATCCCCAAGTCCATCCCATTATGGTTTTAGTTCAAGTTGTTCTTTTCTTTCACCTCTAGCACTCTGATTAAGTCCACACCACTTCCAAAATCAACTTGATTCTCTGCTTTGAAGCTTCTATTGGCTACCACTTTCCTGTAGATTAATCATCATATTATTTATTGAAGAATACAAGACTTCTACAGTTTGATGTCAACCTACTTTTCCATTAGAGTCATCCATTTTTCCTTACCTCCTACTCTCTAGTCAAATAAAACTTCTCATTATATCCTTCTTATAAGTCATATCAGTCCACATTTTGGTGCCTTTGCACATAGTGTTCCATATTAATACATTCCCTGCTTGGCAAATTTCTGGCATCCTTTTGGATTTGACACAAATGACACATCTTTGACAGGTCATCATTGGTTTCCCTAAGTACTAAATCCTTTCTCTGTGATTCCACAGGGTCTTGCTAATACTGTTATGATATTTATCACATTGAATTATAATTGTCCTTTTACACATTGTCTTAATGAAATAAAGGGGGAAACTTCATTTGAACCGAACTCCCTTTACATGATTACATGAATCATGAATCCAAACACATTAAGTATATAGATGGTGCCATGGGTAAACACAGCTCACCTTCTCTCACAACCACATCAAAATTGCAACTAAAATATAAAACAACCATCACTCAGAACTGACAGAAATCAAGCTGAATGAAAGTCAGACACCTATAGAATCAATCTAACAATCAATCCATCCAGACTGGTAGGAGGAGCAGAGATATAGGAACGGGCTGGTCCCACATCAACATGTGATGGATAAAAATTTGGGAGGGATATTTTAAGAGTGAGGGTCCCAGTCCTACACCAGTCCTCCCAGCCCAGAGTTCCAATGCCAGGAAGATAAGTCCCCATAACTTCTTGCTTCAAAAACCAGCAGGAATTAAGTCAGTGGAAGAAGCTTCTGGAGTTCAAAGCAGTTCTCCTTAAATAACCCACACATGGGTTTATGCTGACTCACTCCTTCTGAGCTCCAGCACTGGTGTAGCAACTTAAAAGGCACCAGTGGCATAAGGGGAGGAAATGAAGTACCTGGCAACAAGGGAGATCTTGGGGATAACTTTCTCCCAGACAGAAAGGTGGGCAGAAGCCACTGTCCTTTTTCTGAGCCCTCCCCACAAAGAGCCATAGAACTAGCAGATGGGTGCCATATCTGAGATTCCGTCAACCTAGCTAACACTATTTGTCCCACCCTGGAGATCCCCTGAGATTGCTTCAAACACAACTCATGGGCCCACCCAAACTGTTAACTGTGACTTTTCCATATGAATGGCTGGTCTTGGCTCACACTTCACAGCTTCTTAAATTCTCTCAAACAAGCAACAGCCAGCCTAGATTCACAGAGTGACTTTGCCTGTGAATCTCCAAGCCCGGTACAAATAGCAGCCATCTCAGATTGCTTTATTGTTCACGCAGGGTAGCCTTGGGCAGAATACAAGTGGAGCCTGACCTTGGCCTGTACCACCCGGGAAACCCCAGAGCCTGCTCACACAGTAGACAGCTACAGACCACATCAGAGCACCACCACCCTGCCCCTGCACAGCTGATCCTCCATGGAGGGTGGAGGTTGGTGGTCAGTGGTCACACCCTATCCTTGTAGCTGACTGGCCTGGGTAAATCCCTCCCATTGATCTGCCAACAGCAATCAAGGCTCAACTACAAGAGGAGGGTATACTCAGCCCACACAGAGGGGGCACCTCAAGTACCCAGCTTGGGTGATAGGGGAGGCTGTGCCACTGGACCCTATAGGACACCTACTACACTAAGCCATGCTTCTAAGATAGGGAGTCATAGCAGCTCTACCTAATACATAGAAACAAATACAGTGAGGCTGTCAAAATGAGGAGACGAAGAAACATGACCCAAATGAGAGAACAGAACAAAACTCCACAAAAATAACTACACAAAATGGAAATAAGCAATGTATCGGATGCAGAGTTTAAACTCTTGTTATAAGAATGCTCAAGGAATTTAGTGAGGACCTTAACAGCATAAAAAACAGATCCAGTCAGAAACAAAGCATACACTAATTGAAATAAAGAACAACTTTCAGGGAAACAAGAGTAGAGTGGATGAAGCCAAGAATTAAACCAATGATTTGGAACATAAGGAAGCACAAAGCAACCAATCAGGACAAGAAAAAGAAAAAAAAATTTAAAATGCAACAATAGTGTTAACAGCCTTTAGGACAACTTCAAGCGTTCCAACATTTGCATCACAGAGGTGCCAGAAGACAAGAAAAAGAGCAAGAAATTGGAAAATTATTTGAAAAAAAAAAGAAAGAAAACTTCCCTAATTTGGCAAAAGAAATAGACATGCTAGTCCAGGAAGCACAGACAGTCCCAAACAAGATGGATGCAAAGGGGCCCACTCCAAGACACATCAAAGTTAAAATGCCAAATGTGAAAGATAAAGAGAGAATCTTAAAAATAGCAAGGAAAAAGCAATTAGTTACTTACAAGGGAGTTCCCATAGACTGTCAGCTGATTTCTCAAAAGAAACTTCACAGGCTAGAAGGGATTGGCAAGAAATATTCAAAGTCATTAAAAGCAGGGACCTACAGCCAAGACTGAGTAGGATTCAGTGAACATATCATTTAGAATCAATGGGAAGATAAAGAGATTCCCAGACAAGAGAAACCTAAAGGAGTTCATCATCACCAAACCTTTATTATATGGAATGTTAAAGAGACTTATTTAAGAAAAAAAGATCAAAACTATGAACAATAAAATGGTAATAAATACATATCTATCAACAATTGAATCTAAAAAACACACAGAGCAAACAAGGAGAGCAGAGACAGAATCACAGATACAGAGAGCGTTTTGAGGGATATTAGATGGGAAAAGACTGTGGAGGAACAGGTGAAGAGGTGAGGGGATTAAGAAGTACAAATAGGTAGTTATAGAGTGGTCATGGGAACATAAAGTACAGTACAGGAAATGCCGTAGCCAAAGAACTTATACACATGACCCATTGACATGAACAATGGTGTGGGGATTGCCTGAGGGAGTGGGTGGTGCTGGGTGGAGGGGGCAAAGGAGGAAAATATTGGGACAACTGCAATACCATAGTCAATAAAATATGTGTATAAATATAAAAATATTAAGTATAAACAGTTTTATACTTCTACACTCTTAAATAGCCATTAATCTTTTATGTAGACATGGCCATCTATGGTCATGGAAGATGCATATTTTACATGGGTTGATACATTAGTAGAAATAATTGCATTGTGCTATTACTTGAGAATGCTGCAAGAGAATACAAAACTCAGACACTTGCAAAGCAGCCAAATACCTATAATGTTCAATTGTATCAATAGAGAACACCACTTTTATGAACAGCAGAAGAATTTAGAAGTGGAAAAAGAAAAGTGCCTTAAATTCCCAGTCCCTGAAATTACTGAAGTAATGCAGGAGAGAAGAAAGAGTTGGGAAGAACCCAGGAGCTCCGCTGTCAGGCCTCAGTCTGCCAGGAGCCAGCTGGGTGACAGCGGCGGGCGCAGTCCACCCATGCAGTGGTTGGTGTGTGAAACTAGGAGTTGGACTGCATAATTTCAAGGATCATGTCGAACCCTAAATTTCACAACCTTCTTTTCTACCTTTCTTTCTCCTAAAAGACAAAATCTTAGTTGTCCTTGCTGCAAGCACGTCACAGATTCTGACACCCCACAAACTGAAGGCTGCATCAAAGGGGGACCCCCCTTTTCTTCTTTTTGAAAGGATTTCAGTTATCTACTGCAATTTAGATTTTTTAAAATCACCAACAAAATTAAGTCATTCTTACTAAATCTAATTAAAGCATTGTGAGTAATCAGTATGACAAATAGCTCATTTTGCCTAATTTTATAATGTTCAAGTAAAAGTCATAAAAGTGAGTAATTGCTTTCCAATGTGTCTCCTGTCTGTGAGGTTCAAGTTTTATATTATATTTGGTATTAAGTGTTAAAATTTTCTAAATTAAAAAAACTTCATTGAGATATTGCTTTAGACCATGAGGATGGCTATAATTTTTTTAAGGGAAAATAACAACTAGTAATGAGGATACAGAATTTTTGAAACTCTCATTCAGTGCTGTGGGAATGCAAAATGCTACAGTCCCTGCAGAATAGTTCTCAAAAAAACTAAACATAGAATTACCATATGATCCAGCAATTCCACTGCTAACCATACACCCAAAGAATTGAAAACAAGCATTTGGGCAAAAACATGTACACAAATATTCATAACAGAACTATTTACAATCACCAAAAGGTGGAAACAACTCAAATGTCCATCAGCTAATGAATGGATAATAAAGAAAATGTATATATATACAAAAGCATATTATTCAATCATAAAACAAAATGAAGTATTGATTAGGCCAAACATGGATGAACCTTGAAAACACTATACTAAGTGAAAGAAACCAGACACAAAAGGCCACATGTTATTTTATTCCATTTAGATGAAATATCCAGAAGATATAAATCCATAAAGAGAGAAAACAGATTAGTGGTTCCAGGTACTAGGGTAAGGGGGAAAAATGGACTGACTACTTAACAGCTTAGGGTTTCCTTTTGAAGAGAGAAAAATGTACTAGATAGTGGTCATCATTGCACAACATTGTGAGTGCACTAAGTGCCTCTATATTGCACACGTTTAAATTGGTGAAAACGGTGAGATTTATGCTCTGTGAATTTTACCTTAATAAAAATAAAAGTAAACAATTTAAAGAATAGGAAATCCACTTTCCCTTAGAAAGTCAATGTAGAAAGAGACAGGAAAGACAATCTGGGTCCATGGCATGGCAGTTTCTAAAATCAGTCCTATCCCAGCACTCCGGACCTGGCATGGCCCCTAGGAAGTGGCTGTGAATTTGAACAGAAAAGCTTACGGGAGAGACTCTAATACCCGGGGCTCATGCCATACAGAGAATGAGGTTCTCACAACAAAGTCTTATACTGAGCGAATATCTTTTCTTGTTGGCCCCTTACACAGTAGGAACTGAACAAACATCCAATCTCTGCCATTGTGCTCCTTGCCCCAACTTTACAGCTGACTTCAGGGGCAGTCTCTTTTGATGCATGTTTGCTGTAGAGATGTAACTGCCACCATCTGCAATAAGCTTATGTGTTCCACTGAGAGATTTCTCTACCGTCATATTTCTGAGCTGCACAGACAGGTGTACCCAGCAGCAGTGGCCCCTCCAGCTAAAGCTCTCTTGTTTTTACCCAACATAACACTGCAGATGTAAGAAGCCTATTCTCCAAAGGATTTGCGACTGCAGGGTGAATACTCTAGCCCTCATGGCTGATGCTATGGCCAGCTTCTACTCAGCCACTACAAACCCCCTGCCAAAGTCTTCATACCAAATTTTAAAAAGAGCAAGATTCAGTTTCTCCTCCACAATATTCAAAAACACAAGGGGGTCCTAAATAAACTAGATATGGGGGGTATCATTTTTCTGACAAGTGGGGTGCTTTAGCCTACATCTAGAAACTGGTACTGGTAGGCTTTACACTGTGTAAAATGACACCATATTCTCCTGGACTCGGGGAGACATCCACACTGCCAACCAAGTTGTTTTTGTTAGTTCTTCCTTCTCTGCCTTCCCTGGGCAATCTAAGGATGCTCTGTTTTGCTTTTCTTATTGTTGTTGGTTGTTGTTGTTGTTGTTGTTGTTGTTAGCAGCAATGAAATAGAAATGCAAAGGTAATTTGACAATAGTTTGATACTTTCCTCTAGCTCTAATACAAAGGCTAAGATATTGTGTCTCAAAGCCTGGTAGGTGCATAAAAATTACCTGGGATGCTTCCTAATAATGTAGATTTCAGGGCTAGATCTCTGTATATCAGACTCTAGCATCTGCCTATCTGCATAGGTCATCCTGTTACATACCGAAGTTTAAAGCAAAGGCAAAAGGCATAAAAGACTTTCTCAAAAAGACCTTTTTATCTTTCCTCAAAACCATTTATCTGACTCACTGGTGTATAATTCCTAGAAGCTATAGACCATGCATGTTTCACTTACCGCTCATTCCTCAACCCATCACCCAAACTACCTTTGTTAAACACCCAATATATGCCAAATCATTGGATAATTAGTAAGTAAACAAAGTAGAATAAATATAACAGACTCTCAATAAATGTTTGTTGAATGAATGAGTGCGCAAACTGAATCTTATGGGTAACAATCTTGGAAACAAATTTCCTTCTCCTACTGGGAAACCAACTTATCATTAATCCTCTGGTCAACTACCTATTTCATTAGACATCATTCCAAATCATTTTGTTGAATAAAAATAGCAACTGCTGGAGAATATATATCCTAAATATTATCAGCGTCTCACTCTAAATGTCTAAGTGAAAATGAGTGCTGCTGTCATCTATGAAACTGGCTATCATTCTACACAATTTATAAGGGTAATTCTAACTAAAACTATTCTTTATGTTGTGTTAGGCACAACCAGAGATCTTTATCCAGTGTGCAAGGACAGAAGCAGCCAACACGTTTCCGAAAGTCTTCTTCCTGGAAGCAGTACCCTCTTCCTCATTCTACTTGCATTGGGTTAAAGTTAAGAAAAAATATATAATTCATCCATTGCTTGCCTTATCTAACATAAAAATTCCTAGAAAGTTCTGTGTAAGTTGATTCATTTAAACAGAGCACAGCATTTGAAGGAAATCTATGGCAAATCCCTCTATAAAAAAGAACATTAATATTTATTGTGCATCTATTGTATGTCAGGTATTAAGGTAAGTGTTTTTATATGTATCATCTCTCTGAATGCTGTAAACAGCACAATGAAGTAAGAAATATTATTAAATCAACTTTATTGACAGGGAAATTTAGATTAGAAAGCCCAAAAGTCTAGCTACAAGAGAGAAGCCAGAATTTAAATGCAGATCAGTCTACTCTTGAGTCCTAGCTCTTAAAGATTAGCATTTTTTTAAACTGTTTCTCTTTAATGAAGCACACCCCCTAATTATTATCCATGTTTCATTTAACAGAAAGATAAAGAACATACTTATAGAAATAGAGTATAAGCTAAATAAATATTACATCCTTTCTTCCCAAGAAAAATTTGTTCAAGTGTTGTTTTATTAAAAAGCTAAGTCCCAAAGTATTGAAGAAGTAGTTGATTTGTGAACATAACAATGTGGGTAAAAATAAAATTGTGATGAAAAATACCATCTTACCATATTCTCATTAAGCCATCTGGAAGGCATATTGCTGAACTACTTAATCACTGTAACAATTTCCTTATAAGTGGCTGTGGTTTTATCACCATAGTCATTTGAAATTTTACTTATGTGAGGGAGGAGGCAAGAAAGTCAATCAGCACAATTGTCCTTCTAGATAGCATGAATCATCTTTCTTCTAAAAAGGACTTTAAAATGTATTTTTTGAAGTCCTTTGTTCCTGTATTTAAGAAACAACTACCTGTTTCTTAAGTGAGTTCCTCTTTTACCTGCCAGGAAAAGTGTGAATTACAAGCACAAGGATGAGTGGTATCTATTTCTATGGAGGGAGTGCACAGTAAAAGAAGCATTGTTGCAGATAAAATCTTTATTATTTCACATAATGATGCTCCTTGAGAATTACCTTAGGAATTTTTTAAGCCAGGACCACTTTTCCCATTAGCCCCCAAACACTTCTGTAATGTCTGTCATTGTCAGATGATGCATTCTGAAAGAAGTGCAGAACCGTCTCCCTTGATTCATTCATTTCAAGAGTAAATTTACTGAAAATCCAAAATATGTCAAGCACTGTGTTAGGTGCCAAGGATACGGTGGTGAATAAAATAAATACATGTGCTATCCACATTTTCAGAGAATTTGCCAATCTAAACCAGGTCACCTACGCAAAGTTTCTTTCAGAAAATAATTTCAGCCAAGCAAGCCAAGTGACAGCTTTAAGCTTTCCAAAGAGCCTCTCCCGCAAGTTTTTTTTTTATAAAAATCTCATAATACTGCTATTGTCAGAACAAACTATCCACCCACAAGTTAACTAAAACAGAAAAGGCAAGCCTACATTTAACTGACCATAAACTCCAGATTCAGGCAAAATGGCAGACAGATGATTTGACAGGCTGTGTTTATGAATCACTTGGTTTGACTCAACCACCGGAGTCACTCTTACTGTAATAAGTCATTCTACAATATCATATTCCTTAGGTTACTCCACTTCTGTAATAATATCACTCTTCTTCCAATTTAAATTGTTTGAGGACACAGAATTGAGTAAAATTCTCCTCAATGGAATTTCTCATTTATACAATTACTTCCATTTTTTTCCAGGCTGTAAATTAGTTGAAGGTGTCTCTAATTCCTTTTCTTCCTCTTTCCAACCTATAAACATAAACACATAAACACTCTTCCCAAGGTGTTATCTAGTTTCCTACTTTTTTCCCTCACTTTCAACCTCCTCCACACGGGTGGCTTCAATACCCACCCTGCAGGGATAATTCTTGGTTTGTTATCACCCATTCTATCTTTTTCTCCAGAGAAGAGTTGCAGTTGCTGCAGAGGCAGCTCCAGTCAGAAGGGAACTGACCCTGAACTGCTTGCTGTCTAGCAGCCTGGAGGTTAGATGGGCATGTGGGCAGTGGAAGAGTTTAAGCCAGGCACATGTTTAGTGGGCACAGATGTGCCAAGCGAACAACGAGCAGGAATTAGCAAGAAATCATGATGAACTGGCAAGACACATGATTCCATGAGCAGGCAAAGTTGTCTAAGGTTAGTCAGCACTGAAGGCAGAAACTGGAATTAGAGACAAACTCCAGAGCAAACAATTGGTCCATTTCCGTTTTCCTTCCCTTCTTGCCCTAAACAATTCATTCTAAAGCCATTAGTGGGGTTATAACAATATAATCATTTACGCTGAAAGTTGGAGGTAGGCTTGGTGACCCTGAGCAGGATGTTAAAGCCCAGCTAGGTTGAGAAGGGCATCTACCCAGAGGGGCAGACCCCTGTAGGGTATCATTATCTGAACAGATCAAGGAAGACAACCACGTGGAGGGGAGATGGGATGAGGAAAGCATCTGTACTGGAGGGTGATCAGTGTGGAGTTTCAAAGCCCAAGCACGGTGAGGAGACATCCACAAAAGGGCAAACCTGCATGAGATGTTGGATCCAAGCAGCGTAAGGAGGATATCTATGCAGGCTGACCCAGTGTATCCATGTGAGGGAGGTGAGAGGGAAGGAGAGCCCGTGTGAATTATTGAGGTCCGTGAAAGGTAAGGGAAGTCTGACACGTGGTGTCAAAGTCTGAGTAGGCAGGGAGATCACAAACACAGGGGAAGGAGTGACCGTTGAAGTAGGATATTAGTTATAGTTATAACTTAATCTATCAAATAAGTAAAAACACAAACATAAAAGGGAGCCAGGTATCTCACTGTCAGAGATAGGAGGTGCAAATAAGACAGACAACTAGAAGGATCCATGTTGGAAGTAAAGATATATGTGTCAATTCATGATTTTCATTATATAGATCTATATCAAAATATCAATAAAAATGTCTATACGAGGTCTGTGCAGAAGGTATCCATCCATGTAATATGAAAAATAGAGCCATTTATTGAAGAAGATACAAGAAATATTCTACATAGTACAATGATGCCTGAGTCCCCAATGACATTGACCCCTTAGGACCTCACACAGTTCCCCTGATCAGCACCAGCTGCCCCATCGTGTCTTCCTAAATCTCATTCACAGACTGAAATCTCTTCTCTTTCAAAGGTGATTTTAGCTTGGAGAAAAGCCAGAAGTCACAGGGCACCTAATCTGAGCTGCAGGGGGGCTGAGTCACCTGGGTGATTTGATGTTTCACCAAAAAACTCTGCATAAGATGTAATGCATGAGCAGGGACATTGTCATGATGAAGCTGCCAGTCACCAGTTGCCCATAGCTATGGCCTTCTGAAACTTCCAAATAGTTTCCGCAGAGGAATGTTCAAACCTAACACAAAATCTGATGCAGATTTGTTGCTCTGCTTGATCAGTCATTTTGAATGTGATGGCCACACAGTGCACATGCTCACTTAACGGCATCTACCATCCCCACTAATGAGTACAGTGAAGGCGTCATCGTCCATGCATGTGCATTCCAGTCCATTCTCATTGGCTGCCAGGACATCGATGTCACACAAACCATTCTCATTATATTAACAATGGCATGTATATATGTCTGCATATTTGCATTTTGTGTACATAATATACACATATATATGGGGATGGCAGGTTTGTGTGTGTGTGTGTGTGTGTGTGTGTGTACACACATACTATATATAGTTCAGGGGTGTCCAGCGTTTTGGCATCTCTGAGCCACACTAGAAGAACAGTTGTCTTGGGCCACACATTAAATACATTGCAATGTGTAATCACAAGAAAATCTCATAATGTTTTAAGTAAATTTAGGATTTTGTGTTGGGCTGCATTCATAGCCATTCTGAGCTGCATGTAGCCTGCACACCGCAGGTTGGACACCCCTGGATATATAATATGTGTCTACACATAGTATATATAATAATATATATATTATATATCATCCAGCTCTGTCTGCTAATAGGGCCTGGGAACAATAGTGCAATAGTAATGAGTATACCTAATGCCCAGATCCTGGCTTTTAAATATTATTCTCTACTAAAAGAAACACAGAATGTCTTCTTTTGCTGTGTTTCATTGATTTTTTTTTTCATCATTGTTTTGTAGTTTTCAGTGCACGAGTCTTTTGGCTCCTTGGTTATTTTATTCTTTGATGTTTTATTGTTTTTGGTGCTATTGTAAATTCGATTGTTTTCCTGATTGCTTTTGTAGATAGTATATTGCTAGTATATATAGCAAGTAATTTTTGTATGTTAATTCTGTACCCTACAACTTCACTGCATACTTGTTAGTTCTAACAAGTGTTTTTTAGTATGGTATCTTTAGGGTTCTACATTAAAGATTATAACATCTCTGAACAGAAATCATTTTACTTATTTCCTTCTGATTTAGATGCCTGTTTTTCGTATCCAATTGCTCTAGTTAGGACTTCCAGTACTATGTTGAATAGAAGTGGAAGCAGTGGACAGTTTTGCCTTGTTCCTGTTATTAGAGGAAAACTTTCACTTTTTCACTGCTGAGTCTGTTAGCTATGGGCTTTTGTACATGAACTTATTATGTTGCAGCAGTTTTCTTCTATTCTGACTTTGCTAAGAGTTTTTATCATAAAATGGTGCTGAATTTTGTGCTTTTTCCACATTAATGAGATTGTCATAATTTTTATGTCATTCTGTTCATGTATCCTATCACATTTATTACTTTGTATATATTGAATTATGCCATGATTCTATGAGTGAAGACTCTATGATTAACAACATAATTAGCTAATTTTAATTACTATCCCACTCATCCATGAATTCTGGGCTTCAGTTCCAGTGGAAGCTCAGAAACTACTGAGAGTTATCAGCAATACATGATACTAGACAGACAAGAATAAGGCAAGGTAAAGCTCAGCATAAGGATTAAACAGGCAGTCTCAGTGCTGACATTTTTAGGAAATTGAATTTTTCAACATACTTTTAAACTAAAGAGAAGGCGGCATGGGGAGAAATGGGTTAAAGAGAAATGGGATAAAATAAAGATCAAAATCCTAGAGGTGAAAGATAGGATTAACTGTGGAAAAAGTATAATGATTTCTTTCCTAGGCAATCACAGTAAAAACAACAGTAAGAACTACTCCTGCTAATTTGTCACCATGCATTTTATGTACATTACTTCCTATCTCCTTATATTAAGCTTATGTGGTAGATACTGTAATTACACTTATAATGCAGGGGAGAAAAAAACTTAAGCACAGAATGAGTAAGTAATCTGCCTAAAGTCACACCTAACAGACTGAAGAACTGAGATGCTCAGTCTGACTCCCAAGCCCCTGCTTTTGACCATTCTCATGCTTCCTCTAAGGACGAATGTAAAGTGCGTACGTGTGTGTGTGTGTGTGTGTGTGTGTGTGTGTGTGTATAGTTTTTTTTTTAAAGAGAGGGAGGGAAACATCAATGTGTGGGTGCCTCTCGCTTATGCCCTACTGGGGACCTGGCCCACAACCCAGGCCTATGCCCTGACTGGGAATCCAACTGATGACCCTTTAGTTCACAGGCTGGCACTCAATCCACTGAGCCACACCAGCCAGGGCTGGAAAGTATATTTAATTTCAGAAGTGACAGATGTAATACTGAGGAAATGCTCACTTGATGGCCTTGATAGTCTGAGCAAAAGTGGAACCACCACCTCCTGAGGTAAGGGACAAGGATGAGCTGGGATTGAGAAGAGGAGTAGCTGTTTACAAAATCCACATAAGGCTGGAAAAGTGACCCTTTTGTGGATCAATAAAAGAATTGCTAAGTATCATCAGAGGCCCAGCTGAGTCTGAAATGTGGACACTGCTAATGGCACCGTCAGCATGGGGATGCGGCTTTCTTGAGCACTTCTCAGAATACTAGAGGCAGGATCCAAGAAGACAGATTATTGATCCATAGCAAGGGGGCTGGAAAGAGGGTAAGGTGGGCAGTAAATAATGTCTTAAGGGAATTGAAGATGATGGTGAGCATAGTGGAAATAATTGATTATTTGGTCCTGGACAAATTGGAAGGGAAGCAACACTAATGAGTCAAATAGTAAGAATGAGAGGAACTTTCTTTTCAGTATATAGAAACTTTTGAAATGAACTATTTTATTTTGAATCTTTAATTACATAAGCAATTTTATCCATGGTTGAAAGTTACCTTTCATTTTATCCTTTAGTTGCAAAACACATGATCTGTTGATTACTAGGTACACTAGGTCCGTAATCAAGGGACCTGGAACTGGCCCAGCTCTGTATTGGTGAATTATGTAATCAACTAAACTACTCAGCTACCTTGTTTCTCAGTTTTCTTATATGAAAAAAAAGAGAAAGGAATTTAATGATCTAATAGCTCAAGCTTCATTTCTTCCTTTCATTCCATGATGACAATAAATTACAGAAATTTTCAAGCTAGTTCTCAAGCTTCAACATAATTGCAAACTTACTTTCCTGAATATGTGTTAAGATAAAACATTTTTAAACCAAAGGGCTCCACATCCTTTAATATCAACTTCATAGTTTTAACAACCAGTGAAGTGATGCATACAATACAACAGAAATCATTAGCTTCTTAACACCTTTATCTTCATGGTCTCCATAGTCTTAAAATAAAATGATCACCTACACAGCAACATGTAAGACAATCCCTAGTTTTCAAGTTGACTACACTAGGTTTCAATTTTAGCACCATGCCCAATTAATCTACATTTATTTTTCAATGATTTAATTTCAATTATTTTGCTTTTCTTTAATTTCCTCTTCACTGCTTTACATTAAAATAGTTCATATCATCAATAACTGTAAGCATTTACTGACCAATATTTACCAAGTGTTTTCTAAATTCAAAACTATTTTAGCCCCACTATGGCTCAATTGGCTGAGTATTGTCCCAAAAACCAAAAAGTCACTGGTTTGATACCGATCAGGGCACAGGCCTGGGCTGCAGGTTTATATGAAAGGTCAGAGTACATATGGAAGGCAGCCAGTCAGTGTTTCTCTCGCACATCAATGTTTCTCTCCCTCTCCTTCTCCCTTCCTTCTCCTTGCTCTAAAATCAAAAATAAAAAGAAATTTTAAAAAAACTATTTTAAACTTGGAGTTAATTGATTCCCTAAACAGTGCTCATTCAGTCCAGAGCTTCCAGGTCTGGACTCAGAGGGGGAGAAGTACGTTTAAGGCCCCTTCAGCATCCCTCATAGTTATATGGTCAGTGCCTGGTGTCCTTGATGAAGCATGAGCTCTGGATTGAGGTAGACATGACTCAGAATCGTAGTTCAGCTGCTCAGTAGTGCTGGTAAGACCTTGGACAACTTCCCTTACAAGTCAGAGCTCTGTTTTCTTATTCATTAAAATGGGGAAGATTTTGTCTCCTTAACAGTGTGGTCATTTGATTAAAATAGGCAATGCATACTCTAAAATTTCTACCAAATACCAGAAAATAAATGTTTGCTCTCTCCCCAGTCCTTCATAAAAGAGACAATAGAATATTATCTTTACAAACATGAAGATTTACACTCAGGAGAGTCATACACTCTTAAAGGGCATGCTGAGAACATGACCAAGCAAAGCTTCCACATAGGCAGTGCTGCCTCTAGTGGACTATCTACGCAAGTACTACCCAATTACGCAATGGGAAGTGAAAAAGATTTTACAATTAGAAGGAAAACATCTCACTGAGGAAAATATTATTAATTGATTCATTTAGTCAGAAATTGTTCATGTAGTTTTTTACTGTATTCCAGAGACTACTTAGCATCGAGAATATAAAACAGCTCTGCTCTCAAAAAAACCTCAAGAAAATCACTATGCTTCCATTTATATAGGTATGTTTCCAATACCTGTGTCAGGAGTCCCAACTTGGAAATTCAAGTAACATTGACTCTAGCATTCAGACATGTTTATGGTTCAGTTGTGTACAGTATATTAGGTGGACCCAGCAGAAATCTATTTAACTAGAAATCAAAGAGCATTCTGGAGAAAAAGTCAGTCCTAGCTGCTACCAAACTTGGCCCAAAGTTATTGATTCAGGTTTGAGGGGAGTGTAATTTTAAAGCTGACCTTATCCTCTGGCCCAGATCAGAAAGACTAAAATTCTGAATTTCATGGAAAAGGAGGCTGCAAGAAAAAGAGCAATTAATACATAAAAGAGCTATTGCACCTCATTTGGGATTCTTAAAGGAAAAGTGATGTCACTGGAGTCAGCAATTTTGAGGAAAGAAGTATTTTTTGACTTCCTTATACAAATATATACATAGCACTCAGCCCAGTTCCTACCACATAGTAAAGTTCATAAATACATGTGAATAGATAAATATTGAGTTCCTTCTTTCATGTTTCATCAACTCTGGGAATAAAAGGATATTACACAGTCCCCATCTCTGAGAGACTAGTTACAATTAGCACAGTAAAAAATGTATGTGCAGTTATAGAATTACAAAGCCAGAAGAAATTTATTTATCTGCTGAGGTTAGTATGAACTTCAAGAGATGAATTTAGACCTGAGCAATGAAGAGTAAAGAGAAAATTAGGTGGGAGAGGGAGAAGCCACATAAGAGAAGATCACAAACAAGGGACCTGAAAATTCTGATGAATTAGGAGCTCACTAATGCATGCCCAGAAATCAGGCTTTCTTCTTGCTTGGTGAAAGAGAATGGTAAAAATGTTAGGAAGAATAACTCATTTTTTATGGTCTTTCCATTGTCCTGATATGTTTTATGTCATTTTTATTTCTATGTAAATATTCTGATTTTTCATTTTCAAAGTTTACTAAGAATCACATAGCCATCTGTAAACATGAGTGACATACACTGGATTAAGTAAATTTGTATTTTCCTTAGGAAAATATATTTTTCCCAGGAGGCACTTTTTACTTAAGAAAGTAAATCCCCATCTGGGATCACCCTGTAGGTTCTCTGGTTAAGCCTCTACAAATTGGTACATCAGGGTCACTTGGTTCCTTCCACAGTAGATTCTTAGCAATGTTATCAGCACATCTATCTGAACCATGGAAGAGAATTGGAGGAAAAAAGAAAGAAAAAAATAGGGAGGAAGAGAGAGTGGAAAGAGAAAGAAAAGTGGAAGTAAAGAAAGGAGAAAGGAAGATGGAAAGAGAGATAAAGAGGGAAAAAAGAGGAAGAGATAAAAGGTAAAAGAAAGGAAGAGAGGAAGGGAAGAAGACAGGAGAAAGGAAGAGAACAAATGAAAGGGAGAGGGAGATAGAAAGTCAGAGAGTAAAAGAGAAAGCAAAAAAGGAAAAAATAAGAGATAAGCAGATAGAAGAAAGAGAGGCATGGAAAGAGAACGAGAGATGTAGGAGAAAAGAAGATAAGGAGAGAGGAAGAGAGAGAAGACGACAGAGAAAGGGGAAGGGAAAAGAGGAGTAAATAGTAGTTAACCTGGTGAGGACTAGTACATTTCTCTCTAGAATAAATACATGTTTCAATACAGGGTGCTGCAAAAGTGGGTTTGCAGGTGTGAGTATTCAAAACACAAAGCTTATTCTTGTATTATTATTATTTATTAATTATTATAGAATTTTCCACATGAACAACTATAAACCTGCTTTTGCCATATTTATGTAAGATTTATGTGAATGATTTTAATTGACTCAAATCTAGAAAACTTTGAGATTCGTTTGCTAAGAAAATTAAATGCCTGTCTAATATTACACACATTCTCTGGGCATTGCTTTTTAGCAAACTTTAAATTTAAAAAATGCATTCTTAATGTTAACACATTTTACTTTGCCAGCACATGTTAACCTTTTCTTTGGCTTACATTTTCTCATTATGCCTTCTTTTGAAAAATATTTCTAGATTTCTTTTCCAAGGATGACATAGGAAATATTTTTGTCATAGATTAACTTTGAAGTAGATTTATTCTTGCATTTTGTTTCAACAATCTCTCATGATGTATATGGGAATTTGTAAAACTTTAACTTCTTCCAGACAGCATTATTCAGAGAATCTACATGCTGATGTGGCTAATCTTTTTGGTATGTGTGGGTTATTTATTATTAACTAATTTCTGTCAGCAAGCAATCTAAAGAGATAACAGTGAACTAACATTTCATTGCAAAATACATTGTTTTATTAAACTAGTAAAGAGAAACATTCTCCAAAAATAATTAATGCAATCTAGGACATTCTGCTACATTTCATTTTTAAAAAATCTACCTCTAATCTATTGCACAATCTTCACATTTAAGCATCTAGGAACTAAAACTAGAGAATTTGCCAAACATTATGGGTTATAAAAATGATTTATATTCACAGTAACCCAGTCCAATAAGAAACTCAAAAATTACTATTGAGAAAGTGACATCATCAAGATAGAAAACTAGGTCATTCCTGACTTTGCTTCCT
Organism: Anoura caudifer; assembly: GCA_004027475.1. Lineage (NCBI taxonomy): Eukaryota > Metazoa > Chordata > Mammalia > Chiroptera > Phyllostomidae > Anoura > Anoura caudifer. The sequence goes on along the minus strand of PVKU01010051.1, from coordinate 18,371 downwards.
CTCATAAGAACAGCTAACAGCTATTCACAAACAATACATTAGTGAAAGAATCCTAGAACACAAGGCGAGGCTGAATAACCTGCCTGCACCACAGAGACCCAGTCAGATTGCATTAGAAAAATGAGAGAAGCAGCTACAAACCCTGACAGTATTGACCCTCCCCCAGGCCGGCAAGAGAACCCTAGGGAACAACCATCTTCACAGCATTGTGGTTGCTTTGTGGAACCCCCTTCTCTGATCTTGCTCCATTGGGTATTGCAAGGGAATCTGCAGGACTCAGGCACTGGGAATCTGACTGTGATGGAGTAGGGGAGAGAGATTTGCAACAACCAGCACATGGGTCCTAGCAGATTGAGTTATTCCTCTGGTTCCCAAGTAGTAATACCAACCAGTGGCTCTGCTTATCTGCAGAACCAAGTCTGGGGAGCACTCTGGACAGGGAATTAAGTACGATGTAAATCTGCCCAATTTGGATCCTCAAGGCAAGGAACTGACTCTCAACAATGTAGATCATCCAGACAACAGTAAGGAAACAGCAGATTTGAAAAACTATAAATCACATGAAACTAACAAACATATACAGAACAATCTATCCAACAACAGCAGAATACACACACCTCTCAAGCACACATAGAACATTCTCTAAGAAAGGCCATATATTAGACCATAAAATTAATCTTAGCAAATTCAAGATTTAGGTTACACCAAGTGTCCTCTCTGACCACAATGGCATAAAACTGGAAATCAACAACATGAAAACTGGAAAATTTACAGATACATGAAAATTAAACAATACTCTTTGGTCCATGAAAAACCAATGGACCAAAGAATTTAAAAGGGAAATTAAAGAGTTTCTTAAGGCAAATGAAAATGGAAACACAACATACCAGCATTTACACGATATAGCAAAGGCAGTTCTCAGATGGAAGTTCATAGCAGTAAACACTTACATTAAAGAGCAAGAAAGATCTCAAATAAACAACCCAGTTCTATGCATTCAGGAACTACAAAGAGAAGAACAAATTAAAGTCAACAATAGCCTCAGAAAGAAAATGGTAAAGATTAGAGTAAAAATGAATGAAGTAAAGAACAGAAAAACAGGCTACTGTGGTAATCATTTCGCAGCATATGTAAGTGAAACCATCATGCCTTAAACTTACACAGTGGCTATGTTGATTATTTCTTAATAAAACTGGAAAAAAACTATTGAAAGCAATAAAAAATGTGTTGAATCAGATAATTATTTTCATTAATTCAAAAACAACTTACTTTTCTACTACATTTCAAAAGAAAGCTGGAGGCCTAAAATTAAAACCCTGATTTTAGAAAATGACATTCTAAGTCTAATTATTTTTCATTAAATTAATGCTTTCTTCAAAAGAACAAAATAATTATAAGTATTTGATTCTAATTTTGTCAACACGAAAAATATTTAGTGATGTTATGAAATCCTATCTCCAGCAATGAAGAAAGTTATGACAACCACACAAATATCAGCAATGTCAAAGAAAACACTGGCAAACTCATAAAGAAATCATGAAATTTACTTCACTTTTCAAAAAGATTTTCTCTTCCCCCAAAAGAGACTGACTGGTTTCCACATCCACTCAGATTGACACCACTCAGCTAAATTGCTCTTGTATAGTTTTGACTTCCATGCTAGATGCAAGTGCCAGTGAATATTCAGATTATATTATCCATTTCTGTTTGAAGTGCAAATGAGGAACAATTATTAGTTTTAAAATGTCCCCATCTTTTCTATAATATTTTGTCATAACTTTACAAATTTCCAAATTTTTTAGTCTTTACATAGTTGAAATTTAAACTGAAGTTCAGGAATGAAACCAGCTTTTGTTGACCCCAGCTAATCCCAAAGATGTTTTGAACAAAGACTTTAATGAAATCACTCAAAGAGTTATTGTGATCATGATTAAATAATTAGGAGTGAAATTTCCGGATCAGATGGTAACTCTGTGTTTTCCATTTTGAGGAAGTACCAAACTGTTTTCTAAGGTAGCTGCACCATTTTACATTTCCACCAGCAACACATCAGTGTTCTGGTTTCTCCCCATCCTCACCAACATTTATCTGATTACATCCATTATAGTGGATGTAAAGTGGTATCCCACGGTTTTAATTTCCATTTATTTAATTACTACTATTGAGCATCTTTTTATGTGCTAATTAAGCATTCATATATCTTGTTTGGAGAAATGTCTATTCAAATCATTTGCCCATTTTCAAATTGAATTATCTGTCTTTTTGTTACTGAATTATAAGAGTTATTCCTCTATTCTGTATACAAGTACCTCATCAACCACATGATTTTCAAATATTTTCTCCCATGAATGCATTATATTTTCAATTTCTGATGATATCCTTTGAAGCACAATGAGGCATATACACACATATATACATATACACACAAAAGAAAACATGTAAATGAATGTTCAAAGCAATATTATTCATAATAGCCAAAAAGTGGCAAGAACTCAAATGTCCTTCCACCATTGAATGAATAAACAAAATCTAGTACATCTACACAATGGAATATTATTTGGCGATAAAAAGTTTCAACATGGGTCCTAGCTGCTGTGGCTCAGTGGATTGAGCCTGCGAACCAAAGGGTCACTGGTTCAATTCCCAGTCAGGACACACACCTGGGTTGTGGGCCAGGTCCCCAGTGCAGGGTGCACAAGATGCAACCACATGTTAATGTTTCTCCCGTCTTTCTCCCTCCCTTCCCTTCTGCCTAAAAATAAATAAATAATTTTTAAAAAAGAATAAGGAAAATTTTCAAAAAAATGTTTCAACATGGACAAATCTCAAAAATATGCTTAATGAAAAAAAGTCAAAAAACAAGATATATCATCATTTTTATTTAAAAGATCCACAAGGGTGCCCTTTTATATTTATGAAGCCATATTCCTCTCTGTGATTATAACATGCCCAGAATAGGCAAATATAGAAAGAGAAAATATAAATTAGTGGTTGCCTAGGGCTGGGGAGTGGAAAGTGGGAAGTGAGTGAGGGTAATGGGGAGTTGCTGCCAATGGATACAAAGTTTCTTTAAGAAAGCTAAGACCACCCCCTGACCACTTTGAGTTCTTCATGGCAAAAAATGAACAGAGAACAGAGATAATCAGAGTGAATGATCCTAGCTTACCAAAACAAAAATTGTTTGCTACCATAAAATAGTAGCAAGAAATAGTATGTCTAAAATGCAGAAGTTCGCTTGGAGTACACCTTAATAGTTCCAAGACCTGTGATTTAATTCAATAGAAAACTACAACTCAGTGCAGAGAGGGCTAATTGCCCAGACCCCTGGGCAATGTTCCAATTAGGAACATTTGGGTCACCCCAGTAAACAAAGAAGTATGACCAGCTGAAATGCTATAAATTATTTTTGTTTCTGTTTTTCCCTTTTACCAAACATACAATGTCTTAGTGGTGATCAATTTTATATTTCAACATTTGAGGCTATCAAAGGGAAAGTGTGGCTCAGATAGATGAGGAGCAAACACCATCGGTGGATAAAGTGGGTCTTGTGTGTGTTCCACTGGGGAGAAGGTAGCATAGTTTGGGTTTTATAGGGAATGACTGCATTAACTGGGAGAATGATTTGGCTATTGAATTTTTTGGATGTTAAACATGGTCAAAAGAGGTGTGTGTGTAAATGCCAAGTTAATAAGAGGTAGACTGTGTTGGAGTATGCTACTGTCAAATTGGTTAAAATGCAAACTGAAACTTCCAGAATCCTCTTCCCAGCACAGTACAGGAAAGAAAACGCTACTGTCAAATTGGTTAAAATGCAAACTGAAACTTCCAGAATCCTCTTCCCAGCACAGTACAGGAAAGAAAACTCGTGCAAGAATTTGAAGGACCACTCTTGGAAGTTAATCACAGTCAGACACAGTGAGGGACATATGCAGAGATGCACAGCATGTAAATCTCTCTCATCCATTTCTCATTCGGTTTGCCTTCCAAACTACTGGCCCTGCTGACCAACTACAGCCTAGCTGCAGCCCCAGGCCTAATACCAGAACCTTAGCTGTGGACCCACAGAGACAACTGTTTTCAATAGATCTCCCACAAGCCCCCACTTTGAGGTCCCACTTCATCAGTTGAATGTACTGACCGCTTGGATATTTTGCAAGCTGTAACTTTCCTACCCGCTCCAATGCTTCAGATGGATGGGTTACTGATTAGTTTTGTGGTTCTCTAACTCTCTTTTCACACCTTCACTTCCTTAGCTTTCCCAGATTTGTCTAAATCCTAAAAGAAATCCCTTATTTCCATAATATTAACAGTGGTTTTGCTTCCCTGATAAACCCTGACTGATCCTGTTTCCAGCCACTAGGGCCTAATTACTCACAAGTAATTCCATGAATTGTGTTGGGTGGGGTAGGGACCCAGTGCTGTGTAGCTATAACCTAGCTATTCCAGCTTTGCACTCCACTAGCATGTTTGAAAACATTTTAAGACCCACATTTACATTATCACATTTACTTTCCCTTCCATAAGGGAAGGGAAATCCACAATCCACAATCCACAATCACCTTTCGGGAGAGAATGCATTTTTGCCCAGTATTTTATGCCATTGAATGATTCATGTCTAGAATGTCATATGAAGTGTGGATGTACTGCTTGACTGACCTGTCATTAAAATTCTATGTTGAGGGCTTAGTTTGATCTACTTAGTTTAAAGCTTCTACATTTATCAACTCCAAGAAGGTACACCCTCTAAAAAGTCTAAAAGTTAATTTGCCTTAATAAAAATATAATTTTACAGACCATGTTTTAACTACCAAAGCAATTATCACCTGAAGAATAAGATAATAATAATAGATGTATTCCATTTTATATATGACACTTCAAGCACAGAAATTCAAACTCATTTCTGAAGGACTCTAAATTAACTTCCATCAAGTAGGAACAGTTTTATGACTTGGAATAAATACTAATTAGTTGTTAGAGTGCTTATCTGGATTTGTCTCATTTATTTAAAAACAATGTCATGAACTTGAAATCATAAATATTAATGGCTGGAAACTCTGACATAAAATATATCTTTAAAACAAACAGCTCAGATATGAGTAAGAGAAATCTTCATGTTCTCACAAATTGACATGCTAGAAGTTTCTTTGTCTTCTTAAGACTTCTAGCAGCCCTGTGATGTTAAGGAAGCTAAGGTAACAAACAAATAGGATTGGTTTCTATTCCTCTGGCAATCTATTAAAAAGTGTTATTGGGCAGTAGGGTCCAAGAGCAAATGGTTTCTCAGTGGCTCACGCCAACGGTTTGTCACACTCATGGTGTGAGCCAGAGAGACCAGCTACATCTCACCTAGCAGAGCTTTTGTGCTTCTCTGTTATTACCCCTGGGCAACTGCCGCCAATTTCTGTGGTGAAGGGGTGGGCATTGACTGTCCCAAGGAAATGAGGAAGAGACAAGAGCATAACTTGGAAACTTCCCTCCATCCTCTCCATACCTCTGGCAGCCTGACACCTGGGACTGCAGCCACTCCACCCACCAGTGCAAGAGAGCCTTCGCCCCACGCCCTCACTGTATAGTTTGCTCAGGGTTGATGTCCTCATCTTCACAGTAACCAAAAAACAGCTTTCACCCTTTCTGCAAGCTTTGTGCCTCACACCCATGCTACCCTTGATCATCTCCAAAATTCAGTTCCAGCAGTCAGTGTTCCTCTCCCACAGTTTCACTCACATTTGGGATTTTTTTGTGATTACATGTCACAATGTATTTATTGTGTGGCCCAAGATAACCCTTCTTCTTCCAGTGTGGCCCAGAGATGCCAAAAGCCTGAACACCCCCAGAATTTATTTGTTGTGTCTCAGAGAAACCCCTCTCCGAGGAAGTGTCTTTACAACATCCTCTATTTCTTCCAACTCCTTGCCTAAACTTGGATGCACCACAAGCACACAGCCTCTTCTGGGCACGCAGCCCAGTCAGGGACCACACTCATTCTCCCATCCTCACCAGGCACAGGCCCTGGGCCACGCTTTTCCATAGTCCCTGGTGCTGCTCTCCAGATCTTCTGTCCTGCTTCAGATAAAACTCTCTGCTCCTTCCAGGGTCATGCCTCTCTTACTACATTTCACTGTTGTTTACCAGCCTCCATCCACACCTTCCTGGCTACTCAAAGACTTTGGCAAACAACTCAGGCTTTCCACCCCTCTCCTGCCATTAAACTGAGTGTCTTCAACACCCACTGGGACAACCCATTCATCACGCTGTCCTTTTAATACCTTCGCTTCCTCTATTTCAATGCCTTCAACTCTAAGCAACTGCAGCTACTATTTCAGTATTAATAATAACAAAGACCCTGTTCATTTATTTAGTACTTATTAAATATTGGTGAGGAAAGACGCTTAGTATTTCATGTGATTGTCTTATTAAAGCCTGACATAATTATTATAAATTAGCTACTCTTATTGATTATATCCATTTCTCGAATGAGAAACTGAGGTTTTGAGAGTTTAGGTAACTTTTCCAAGGTTGGTCACATAGTTGACCATTAAAATAGCCAGGAATCAAGAAGGAAGGGGAAAAGGTATCACTTGAAAATCCCAAAGTCCAAAATATATGAATTTTCATTCTCTTCTCTCATCCCTTTGGCACGCAGCAAGAATCAAGAACTGACATACCAACAATTTGGAATCAAAAGCAGCTGGGTAAGTTAAGTTGGCAAATTAGTTAAATCACTTTTTTAAAAGTATAAAACACAAATCAATCAGTTGCGATCTTTGTTGGAAGATACAGCTTTTTTGCTAGAAATTCCTGGTGTTGACATCATTATTACCAGAATATTTATGAAAGTTGAGCACAGTTGGTCCCAAGACAATTAAAACAACTGGCTAATGTGCTCAAATATAAAATAAATGCTTTACAAATCCTGATTCATGAGAGAACTCTAAGATTCCTTGCCCTTACTTTCTTTTTTCAAAAATAGTAATGTCTAACTTATTCTGTGAATAAACATTTTATTAGTTTTCAAGCATGATCTACTGACCACATCTTCATAATATGTATACACACAGGCATGAAGAAGTAGAACAATAAAATCATTAACACCTCATGCTTTGAAGATACTCAACTACAGTCCCGAATGTCTGCCAGCCTCATTGAGCATTAATTGTTTAAAAAGAAGAAACATAAAAATCATCCTGAACTTAAATGATCACTGTAGACACATTGTAAAACGGTTATAAATAAAAGAGAGCTTATTTTGAGGTTGAGAAATGATACAATCATCCAAGAAAAAGGAATATTTTGCCAGAATTTATCATTTACCATAGAATTCAGTTTTTTAATTATCCTACCTCAAATTTCTTCCTTGATTAAGATGACAATGGAATTCTTTTTTTAATGAAGTTTAAAATCACAGTAATTTTTATTCAAGAAAAAAATAGAAAAATTTAAATTACTTTTAAAGGTTCATTTTTTAAATAAATAAATAAATCCTCCTTTCATCTCCAAAGCAGCAGAATATATATCAAGCATCGGGAAAATATTTTGGAATTCATTATACAGAGATCAAAACTGTCGGGCCTCCCCCAGCCATCCCGGCTGCGGCCTGAAGACTTTCCTACAGGCAGCTATGCATTTCAGGCCCTGTGTCCCATGATGAGAGGCATGTGGGACCAGATGGACTTTTAGATAGACTAAATTGCTCCCATGTACTAAATGAAAATTCCATTGTGGCTTCATTTAAAACAAATACTTCAGATAATACCCCACAGCTGCCACCTACCCTGGTTAATTCAAGGGAAGTGACTTATGGATTGACCATATTACATACAAATGCAACTCCACTGCTCAGGCCAGCCCCTAACTTTCCCCCCCAAGTAAGACAAAATCTGAGAGGGTTTGTGATCAATACCCCCACCAAGGAAATTCTGCAAAATGTGTTCTGAAAAGAAAGAAAATGTTTCCAGATTGAAGTTTGAGATATAAGACTGAAATGATGAATAGAGAAATTGGAAAACATGTGGAAAAGCTAAATAAACACAGGTCATAAAAAGTTATACATTCTAAAACAATAGCAATAAGGTATAATTTGTGGGGTTTTTTAAAAGATAGAACTAAAATACTGCACATAAAGCAAATAAAATGGGATAGACATCACTGCATTAATACATTTAAGCTTATACAGGAGTGAGCAAAAGTAAGTTTATAGTTGCAATACAAATAAATAACACAATAATTAATAAATAATATAACACAAGAATAGTGTCTTTCACATACAACAGCAAACCTTTTTTTGTTTCACCCCTGCGTTATTCACAAAGATAGTGATTTTGTTGCTCAACTTTAGACTTGTTAAGCACGTATGTTAAAATGTTTAGGGTAAGCATCAAATGAATAAAAATAGTGTACAATTTCCAAATGAATGCGAGAAAGAGGAAATAAAATGAGAGACAAAGGAAACTAAAGAAAGAGAAGATTCTGTTTCAACAGTTAGCCCACGCAGACTGATACACTGGTAAGATTAAGGATGGACTTCATCACACAGCCCATGATCCAGAAGTTCCATGCTAATAATACATCTTGAAGAAAATTCTTGCACGTTTGCACCAGGAGATATTTTTAAATGTAAAGAGAACAATGCCCCAAGACCTTTGCACGTTACTCTGCCTAGAACATTCTTCCTCAGATCACTGCAAGCTTCTTTCTCTCATCTTTAAGTTGGTGTTTAACAGTTCACATACTCAGTGAGGTTTTTTTCTGAATACGCTGTTTAAAATTGCAATTCCAACCCTGGCTAGTATAGCTCAGTGGATTGAGTGTGGGCCTGTGAACCAAAGAATCACGGTTCGATTCCTAGTCAGGGCACATACCTGAGTTGCTGGCACCACAGGCAACCATATATTGGTATTTCTCTCCCTCTCTCCCTCTCTCCTTCCCTTCCCCTCTAAATATAAATAAAATATTTAAAAAATAAAAAATAAATAAAATTGTAATTCCATCCCCAATCTGAGCACTCCTTCTCATTTTCTATGCCTTCTTTCTATACACTTATCACATTCCAACAAACCATATAGTTACTTCATTGTCTCTCCCAACCAGAATATAAATTCAATAAGCGTAGGGGTTTTGTTTCTTTTGTTCACTGATATGTCCCCAAAATTTAGAGCAGTGCCTGGCATATGGTGGGCATCCCACTAAAATAATAGGGTTTTGTTTATTTTAGCAGGAAATCATGGAAATAGCCATAATATCCATCAACATAGAAATGAATGAGGTGTGGCATAGTTGTACAAGGACATGTTATGCAATAGCAAAAATGAATAAACTATACACATGAGCATAGATGAATTTTAAGAACAGATTGTTGAATAAAATGCAAGTCATTAAACCTCTGGCCACATGGCTCAGTTGCTTAGAGTGTTGTTCTGTGCACCAAATTGTTGGTGATTCAACACCCAGTCAGGACACATGCCCAGATTGCAAGTTTGATCCCTGGTTGAGATGCGCACAGGAAGGAACCAATCAATGTGTCTCTCTCTCTCTTTCTCTCTCTCTTTCTCTCTCTCTCTCTCTCTCTCTCTCTCAAAAATCAATGGAAACACGTCCTCAGGTGAGGATTTTTTTTTTTTTTAAAAAGCAAGTCACAAAAGAACACATATGTAAAGTTCAAACAAATTAAAAAGTAAACATATTGTTTATGGATACATTAGTATCTGCTAGAACTCTAGACAAAAGCAAGAGCATGAAAACAGTGATCATGTCTGGGTGCTGAGAGAGGACAGGATGAGGGAGCAGTACAGAGGTTCTATTTATTAAGCTGGTGGTAAAATATGGGTGTTCGCTTTACCATTATTCTTTGTGTATTGTAATTTCTTATATGTTAAATACATAATAAAAGCAATTGATTTGGAAGGGCAGTGCAGGTTTGGATAGCCTCTCTCAAAGGTTTTCCCATCTTCTCTGGCTACTGAGATGTAAAACGCCCTGTATGTCTCTCACAGCAGATAAGAATCCCCTGTGGAACCACCAAGCAAGCAGCCCCTTGGGCTCTAACTGGGGACAAAAAGTAGTTAAGACTCAGTTCTGCTCCAAACCTAAGACTTGTTTTCCACCACAGTCTATGAAAATCCCTATATCTGTTTGGTGAGGGTGGGAGATGGGGAGGTAACACAGTAATGATTTGGTATTCAACAACCTTGTCAAATCAGTTCTCAAAAACACAGTAACACAAAGAATGAGGAGCGCAAATCCCAATATTGTAAATAACTACATATAAATGCTCATAGAGAAAATAATCAGAGATTTTTAAAGTTATGATAACCAAAAATGCAAGATTTTATTCCATTTCTTGGTGAGTCGAGGCAAAATTTTCCTCAGATAATACAAATAGTAATTTGTTTCAAAAGTACAATTCCTGATGATGCTGTAATGAATGGACTTGGGTTTTACATCCTTGTGAAATGTTGTCACCTTGAATTTAAATTTTATAATCTTATAAATATAAAGTAATACTGACCATTAAAGAGGTCCCATCACTTAACTAATGTTGACCATTCCATATTAAACTTTTAAAGATAATTCTCAACATATAAAAATAAATCATTTCCCAATATTATACTTGTCATAGGCATTGTATCTAAAAGTTCTTCAGTCACACCTAAATTCCCATCAATACCAGGAGAAATATAGACAACTAGGTGGTATTATTTACATCTGCATTCTCATCAGTACAATTTTTAAAACTTTGCAAATGCGCCTACACATAGTGCCCATGTGCTGAGAAACCATATTTCTAGAGAGGTGTATATCTGTAAGTGCTTGCCTCTGTTTAGGACACAATTTCTGCTACACTGAGTAGATAATGTTATAAATTCACCATCTGCAAAAAAGTTCTGATACATGGTCAATTTTTTTCAATTAACACATAATTGACTTTTACAGAATCTGCACCTGTTTTACTCATATTCCAAAACAAGCCCTGCTGAGTGAAATGTCAGTAGCTTTATCAGATCATTAGGTTTTCCTCTTTTATCAATTATCTTTACCTTCTGTCAGTCATACTCCTAGTATGGTTTGTCTCCTAATGTCCTTCTTAAGTTGAATTCTTTCAAAACAGACATACTTTAAATATTAAGGGCATGAAGTATTTTTCTTATATATATACACACACAGAATATTACCTCTTGCTCTTTCCCATTTTTCTTGACATGTGCAGCCTTTTTGGTCTTTTATTTTGCCAATGATGCTACAGACAAAGCTACAAGAAATGTCATACTTCCCTCTTAACCTATGGTGATGAACACTCAGTCTCAGAATCAGAGAGACCATACGAAGAGGAAGGGTCAGGGTTCACCTGCAGTCAAGGGCTGTGATGGGAAAATGTGGATTTATCATAGTCAAGTATCTGAATATTTCAAGAAGTACCAGAAATACACACCTGAGATTTAAAAAACTCACACTTTTTAATGTTGGTAAATAATTGTTTTCTAACACCATACACCTCAGATACAATGCACCATTGGCCGGGTATAACCTAGAGCAGATCTGTGTAAGATGCCAATAAATGCTTTCTTGTTTCATATGTGACCTTACCAAATTCAAAAGTAATTTCAGAAACCTACACGTAAAAGGTTGCCAAGGAAACATAGGACTATGGTGGCTGGTAACTAAATTCTGGGTTCCAAAGCTCTGGAGAAAAATGCCTGCATTCCTGGTTAAGCAGAAAGACAACAGACCCCTGGTCCACCGTCAAGGCAAGCTCACCTGGGCAGCACTTAAAAGGGAAGATAAATGGAAAAAGTCGCATTACCTTTTTCTCTTCAATGTTTAACCCAGCAAAGCTACCATTCTTCCCCTTTTCCTCCCCTTTTTCTATTTCATCAAATCTGGAAGTGTGTTATTTTGTCATTTTATGGCTTTCCAAGACTAAAAGTACCAGAATGTGTGAAATTACCAGGTAAAAACAGAAACACATATCCTCACAGCTATAGGGGATACAGAAAACAGTTAATTTAACTAATGTTTAAATTCAATAATTCAGTCACAAAGCCAAAACACATTTGTCTAAAAAAGCAGCAGAATAAAATAATTTCTGAAAAAATTCATGACTGATCATGTAATTTTACATGGTTTTGCAGAATGGCTACCCTTTGGGGAGTTAATTAAAAGCCATTTGATGAAAACCTTAACACGTTATCCTTATCTACAGTCCCAGATCTAATTTCACCAAAACTTACGGAATAACCTGTCAACATTATGTCCTTTAATGTTTAATTAGTGTTAGCTGTAAAATGAATTTCTACCATCTGTTTTACAAATTAACCTTTATGATGTCATGAAAACATGCAAGGTACAAATTACAGACAGACTTCATGTAGGAAATTTACAGACACTGATGATAATATTAAGAACCTCTTAACATTGTTTTTTTAGGTTAGGGCCTGCCCTTAAGTTTAAAAAGTTCTTAATTGACTTGCTATTGTAGGTCAGACAAACCCAATAAAGTATGTAAAACTAATGTTAATGCCTTCGAATAATATTTTGAGGAAGCACAATAGTCTCACCAACTTACTCATTTGTGTGCAGCTGACCCTTGAATAATATGGATTTCAATTGTGTGGGTTTACTTATATGCAGCTTTTTTTAACTAATAAAGTTGGCTCTTCCTATAAGAAGATTTTGTATCTGCAAATTCAACCAACTGCAGATAGAAAATGTATTTTTGAATTCCCAACTGCAGTTTCCTAACCACAGATTCCCAGCTCCAGTTTCCCAACCCCAGATTCACCACCTCCCACTGAAAATACTGTTTTCTATCAGAGGTTGATTAATTGAATCTCCATTGCAAGGGTGGGGCAGAGTCCTTAACATCTGGGTTGTTTAAGTGTCAACTTCATTACCTGTAACAATACTTAAATCACTTCCCAAATGTTAGTTAAACACACACTATGTGCCTGCACAGCCCACTGCACTAGGTACTGGGAATAAAAGGATGAACAGGCATGCTGAGATCTTTCAGAGTCAGTAGTTATTGAGCCCTACAGTATATATAACACTGTTGTAAAATACTACTAATTTGAACTGCAAAACTGAAGCATAGACTATTAAAAATAATCCTCTTAAAACATATCCATTTATATATACATAAACATGCCCACACATATTATTTGTGTATGTACTAACTGTCTAGTGAAGAAGCACAGAGACTGATCAACACAGTAGCAAAATTCCCATTAATGCAATTAATTCCTATTAAAATAGCCTAGAATTTCTTGAAGAAAGAATTGATTTCAGGCTGAGACAGAAAATTTACAAAAAGAGCCTGAACTATCTTTTTTATTAATATATTTTATTGATTATGCTATTACAGTTGTCCCATTTCTCCCCCATCATTCCCTTCCACCCTGCAACCCCCTCCCACCCACATTCCCCGCTTTAGTTCATGTCCATGTGTCATACATATAAGTTCTTTGGCTTCTACATTTTCTATACTATTCTTACCTTCTCCCTGTCTATTTTCTACCTACCATCTATGCTACTGATTCTTTGTACCTTTCCCCCTCTCTCCTCCTCCCACTCCCCTGTTGCAAACCCTCCATGTGATCTCCATTTCTGTGGTTCTGTTCCTGTTCTACTTGTTTGTTTAGTTTGCTTTTGTTTTAGGTGTGGTTAATAACTGTGAGTTTGCTGTCATTTTGCTGTACATGTTTTTTATCTTCTTTTTCTTAGATAAATCCCTTTAACATTTCATATAGTAAGGGCTTAGTGATGATGAACTCCTTTAACTTCACCTTATCTGAGAAGTACTTTATCTGCTCTTCCATTCTAAATGGAAGCTTTGCTGGATAAAACAATCTCAGATATAGGTCCTTGCCTTTCATGACTTGGAATACTTCTTTCCAGCCCCTTCTTGCCTGTAAGTTCTTTTGAGAAATCAGCTGACAGTCTGATGGGAACTCCTTAGTAGTTCTCTCCTTTTGCCTTGCTGCTTTTAAGATCCTCTCCTTCATTTTAATCGTGGGTAATGTAATTATGATGTGCTTTGGTGTGTTCCTCCTTGGGTCCAACTTCTTTAGGACTCTCTGAGCTTCCTGGACTTCCTGGAGGTCTATTTCCTTTCCCAGATTGGGGAAGTTCTCCTTTATTATTTGTTCAAATACGTTTTCCACTTTTTGCTCTTCCTCTTCTCCTTCTGGTACCCCTATAATTTGGATGTTGGAACATTTAAAGATGTCCTGGAAGTTCCTAAGCCTCTCCTCATTTTTTTGAATTCTTGTTTCTTCATTCTTTTCTGTTTGGTTGTTTCTTTCTTCCTTTTGGTCCACTCCATTGATTTGAGTTCCAGTTTTCCTCCCATCTCTATTGGTTCCCTGCACATTTTCCTTCATTTCACTTATTGTAGCCTTCATTTTTTCATCTAATTTGCAACCAAAATCAACCAATTCTGTGAGCATCCTGATCACCAGTGCTTTGAACTGTGCATCTGATAGGTTGGCTATTTCTTTGTCACTTAGTTGTGTTTTTTCTGGAGCTTTGATCTGTTCTTTCATTTAGGCCATTTTTTTTTTTTTTTGTCTTGGCGCACCTGTTACATAGTGAGGGGCTGAGCCTTAGGTGTTCACCAGGGCAGGGCAACCCAGTTGCTGGGTTGTGATGCCTCATGTGGGGCAGGGGTCTGAGAGGGAACAATGGTGCTTGCTCCACTCTCTGCCAATTTCAGTCACTTCCCCAGCTTCCCGCAAGCAAATTGACCCTTTTGGTGCTGGTTCCCATGTGGGTGGGTTTGTGTCCATCCTGAGACCCTGTAGGTCTCTCCAACAAACTCTCCTGTGAGGCTAGGAGTTTTTCCTCAACCCCCACAGGTGTTTTCAATTGGTGTTTTGAGGCTTTACTTCCTTGCATTGGGACCCTGGGTTGCGTGGTCTGTCTCGCTCCCCAGTTTTGCCTGGTTTATCTGCACATGAATGTGGGACTGCCCAGTCTGCCAGCCATCTTGTGGGCCATGCCTCTCCACAATCCGCCACCTCACTAGGGTCCGCCAGCTGCCACCTTATGTACCCAGGGTCTACCAGCCCACTCTTTTTGCCACAACCCCTGTAAGCCTGGCTGCCCTACTGCACTCCTCCTACCGGTCTGGATGAATGTGTCTACTTTAACTCCTTGCTTGTCAGACTTCCATACAGTTTAATTTTCTGTCAGTACTAGCTGTTTTTCGTTTCTCAATTGTTGTTGTTCTTATTTTGGTTGTGTGAGGAGGCACAGTGTGTCTACCTATGCCTCCATCTTGGCCAGAAGTCCAATCTGGACTATCTTGACATAGCAGACAAGGAAGCTGTTGACAGGACTCAAGAGTGAACTTGAAGATAATACCACTGGTCAAAGATGAGGTAAGTTGAGCTTTAATTACAAACAAAGAATTGTGATAAAAATGAAATAACATATTTGATGTTCCAATCCATGAGTCCATTATAATATTTTTTTATTTTTTTCACATTTTTTATTGTTGTTCAAGTACAGTTGTCTTCATTCCCCCACCCCTTCCCCCTACCCCAGCCATCCCCACTTCCCATGCTTGATCCTACTTGCTTTTGGTTTTGTCCATGTGTCCTTTATACATGTTCCTGAATACCCTTCCTCATTATAATAATTTTTAATTCAGAAGATGATAGAAAACAAATACATTATCTTAAATAATGGTTAAAAGGGGGGAGCAGGGATTCAGCCTTGATAAGGGATCAAAGGATTTGTTTTGCTTTTCTTCTACATATCAAAACAATGGACAACAAAATAAATGAAGACAGCATTTGTTTATAAAAAAGTATTCCAATTATGAGATAAAAGAAGAAATTATAGAATTAGAATACCTCCCTTCATTGAGTTATTAAGGCATTGAGTATTTACAGCTGCTAACATCAAAGAAAATTAAAATTGGATGAAAATCAAAATATGATGTACCTTCTGATGAAAAACAACAGCACCACCTGTTGTCTTAACCATGGGTTAGAACCTCAATCTGGTCATTTCTCTGGGTCCAGCTGCCAATCTGCAGCCGGAACATTAGGAAACAACTTGAACTGAACCATGAGTGTCCATATTCTAGATGGTGGGCAACTGTAGAGGTCAAACAAAATAGCCCAAGCTCTTCAAAGATAATTTGTAAGAGAAAGATGGCGATGAAAAAGGAATTTACTGATCAAAAGAGACTCAAAAAATACATCATTTTTTCTTTTATTTGGCAAAACTATTATATCTAGGAATGTACCTTAGATAATAGAACCAAAAATAACTGTAAGGAAATGATTACTGTAAAAGTCAGTAGTTACTCTGGGGGAAGGAAGGGAACTGTGGCTGAGATGCAGCACACTTGAGAGGCTTCTGAGGAGGCTGGCAAAGTTCCATTTCTCGACCTGAGTAGTGGTCACGAGGGTCTTCACATGTTCCATGTAAACATGTGTAGTGTGTGATTTTTCTGCATTGGTATTTGTAGGCATTTCTCACAGTACTGAGAGCGCAAGTACCACAGTGTTGATGCAGAATTATTCTTGGATTTACACATCCCACATACTATCCAGTCCTCACTTTCACAGAACAAGCACAAAGTCACTCACTGATCAGGCAATTAGGAAATATTCATCAAGACCTAGTGCACTCCAGGCACTGTTCTAAGCTCCTCTCTATGCTGATATTAAGATGAGCTATCTTGCCACCACCAAATAATGAGTTCTTGCTTTATTAATCTAATAACTATTTATTTCATACTTGTTAGGTGCCAAGCATTGTGCTAAGCATACAAGGAGGGCAAGATACACATATTTTCCAACTCCAAGAAATACATGTAACTTCCATTCATGAATTGCATGGTATAGTATAACACATTATCTATAATGTACTTGATATATAGGCTTTCACTTCCATATCCCAGAAACTTCTTTTTATATTAAGAAACTAAAATTCAAAAAAATTAAGTAACATGCTCACTTAGGAACATATGGAGTCAGGATTCAAATTAGGCCAGTCTAAATCCATAGTCAAAATTCTCATGTGTTTGCTCAAACTGAGATTCTAATTTTCGCAGGATTGCCCAATGATATGCAACGGCTATTTAAAAAAAAAATCATGGAATAAACATGGAGCACTTTCCTAGAATGACAATTGTTCTAAATTATAATTTGAACATGTTTAATACTAATCTCGACTTCCGGCCAAGATGGAGGCGTAGGCAGACGCACTGTGCCTCTTCTCACAATCAAAATTAAGGACAACAAAGATTTAGAAACAAGAAAACAACCAGAACTCAGAAAATCAAACTGTTTGGAAGCCCAACAACGATTCATCCAGACCGGTAAGAGGGGCAGAGTCTCGGCAGGAAAAAGCGGAGGTGCGGACTGGGCACACAGGCAGCAGCGGCTGGCAGCCCCCAGGTGCACAGGCGGCGACTAGCAGACCCCGGCACGGGGCGGCAACTGTGCAGAACCAGTGAGGCCACACAAGGCAGCTGGCTGACCAGGTGGTCCCACATTCACGCACAGATAATCCAGGCAAGGGGGAAGCAGTGGAGAGGAGGGGAATCCAAGAGTGAGCAAAGCAAGCGCCATTGTCTCCTCTCAGGCCCCGCCCCCACATACAACGTCACTACCCAGCAACTGGGCTGTCCCGCCCTGGGGAATACCTGAGGCTCCACCCCTCAATATGTAACAGCCGCGACTAGCCCAAAAAAAAAAAAAAAACCCAGAAATGAAAATGGCTCAAACCAGAGAACAAATCAAAGCCCCAGAGCCAATTTATCTAAGCGATGAAGAGATTGCCAACCTATCAGATGCACAATTCAAAACCCTGGTGATCAGGATGCTTACAGAATTGGTTGGTTTTGATCACAAATTAGATGAAAAAATGAAGGCTACAATAAGTGAAATGAAGAAAAAATGCATGGGGAACCAACAGAGATGGGAGGAAAACTGGGACTCAAATCAATGGAGTGGACCAGAAGGAAGAAAGAAACAACCAAACAAAAAACAAAGAAGAAACAAGAATTCAAAAAAATGAGGAGAGGCTTAGGAACTTCCAGGACATCTTTAAACATCCCAACATCCAAATTATAGGGGTACCAGAAGGGGAAGAAGAAGAGCGACCAGTGGAAAACTTATTTGAACAAATAATAAAGGAGAACATCCCCAATCTGACAAAAGAAATAGTCTTCCAGGAAGTCCAGGAAGCTCAGAGAGTCCCAAAGAAGTTGGACCCAAGGAGGAACACACCAAGGCACATTATAATTACATTACCCAAGATTCAAATGAAGGAGAGAATTCTAGAAGCAGCAAGGGATAAGGGGACAGTCACCTACAAAGGAGTTCCCATCAGACTGTCAGCGGATTTCTCAAAAGAGA